>JAOANR010000007.1:29698707-29781051 GCA_030278955.1 Hygrophila difformis | reverse complement strand
CAAAATCGTCGGAATGGCCAAAAACAAACAAAAATAACCGGAAAAACGCCATGAGGACAGCCCCTGCTGATGCGGCGCGCAGTTGGCGCGCCGCGCGTGAGATAGCGCGCGACGTCTCTGTCGAGACGTCGCCACCGCGCGGTGTCCGCGCGCTGCGCGCGGGCAGCGCGCGGCACCCCTGATGCCCCTGTTTATTTTTTTTGTTGTGTTTTCTCCATTTTGTCTAATCCTTGCTCTTTGGTCATTCTTATGTCTCTAGCATGATCCTAGCAAGATTGAACTATCATTATGCTCACAATCTTTGAACCTAGTTGCGATTAGCAGTGATCTACTATGCATTAGTTGAGATCGAGTTTTGTTTCGCTTCTATGTTGATGTGAGAGTTGGTGCCGATACGTGGGACTTGGCACACCCGTGATTACACTTAACTCGTGATGAGTTGTTTATTTTGTCATGACACGTAATTTACGTATTGACATGTGTGGAATTGAATCTGATTATGTGTTGGTACCGATATGTGGGGCTTGGTACACCCTTGATACTTAACTCGCGATGAGTTGTTAATGCCGATATGGGGGACTTGGCACACCCCGGAATATTTTAAAACTACTATTTTAAAGAGCCCGGATTATTTTTGTTAAAACTATTATTTTCAAGTATTATTATTTTTAAAGTTATCATTTATAAACTAGTAGTATATTTCAAAGAGCCCAGACTATTTTAAAGCTATCTATTTTAAAGAAAATACTTCACTCGAGATGAGTGATTGAATTGATATGGGAATATCTGTGATGATATGTGAATATCTGTGATGATATGTGAATATCTGTGATGATATGTGAATATCTGTGATGATATGTGAATATCTGTGATGATATGGGAATATCTGTGATGATATGTGAATATCTGTGATGATATGTGAATATCTGTGATGATATGTTGAGACTGAAAAATAATGCTACGCGGGTAGGATACCCTATGCTTATGAATCGGTCTCCGATTGGGCATAATGGTATCTTTCCCGGGGCATTGAGACTGAAAAGGATTTATATCCTAGTCTGTATTTGGCTAGAAAGGGCTCATGACCCTTAGCCTGACCCGCTTGCCGTAAGCCACGATTTCAGCTGTTAGTGTCCGCGGCGGGGGCACTGTGGGTATGTCTCTCGACCATTAAGGGGTGTGGACCCTTATATGGGAGGGAATACCGACCATGGTACCTAGGTGCGCGCTAGACATGCTTATGTGCTGCATTTAGGGTAGATAGACATCTTAGGTCATAACATTTCATCTCATCATCCATCATTCATCTTATTTGCAGTGGTTGAAGCACCGGTATGGGACGGTGTGATGTTTACTTATTTGCACTGTTTAATTTTTATGTTATGCCTAATAAATGTTTAAAAACGGAATATATCTCCACCTATATGTATAAATATACTTTTAGGGAATCAAGTTAATTCTTGTTTCCCCTTATGCCGATTCTTCTATTCTTGCTCAGTACCTTGTACTGACCCTTGCTATGTTTTCATGTATAGATATTCCCGGGGAGGACGCAGAGCCTGAGCACGATGTGGGGTTTGGGGATGAGTGATCTACCTAGAGATGCATTAGCATGTTGTGGACTTATGTGCTTGTCTTGAATAAAATGCTATGACTCTATTACCTTGTCTCGTACTGCTTGTGGTACCGATCGGTACACTATGTTCTGCCTCGTGTGTTACTTAATATCTCTGACAGGTTGAGATGAGACTGATATGTCGACTGTTATGTCGCATGAATAAGGCTTGTAAGCCGGACGTCTGTTATGATGTGAGGTTTCCTTTCTGGATTTGTATTATGATTCATTGGCTTCCTGTTTACTTGCTACGTGTTATTGATCTTAAATTGATTGGCCAACAGTTTAAGAGAGGTAACACGGCAGTGACGTCACAGAAATTTGGTTTTAAATTTTTGGGGCGTTACAGTTTTCAAGGGTTTGGGGTTCAAACTTATAAATTTTATAAAATTTAATATTGTGGCCGTTACTGAATTGCATAAGGTTTATTATTTGCAAATTTATAAATTGAGGGTCTAGGGAATGAAAGGGTTTTTAGGGTTTAGGGTTTAGGGTTTAGTGTTCAAACTTACAAAGTTTAAAAATTTATTTATCTTCTATTATATTATATTATAATATTTATTATTCTCAAATTAACATTAACCTTTAATTTGGTAATAAAATAATTAATAATATTATAATAATTATTTAGGGTTTAGGGTATGAAGGGTTTTCAAGGGTTTGGGGTTCAAACTTATAAATTTTATAGAATTTAATATTGTGGCCGTTACTGAATTGCATAAGGTTTATTATTTTAAAATTTATAAATTGAGGGTCTAGGGAATGAAAGGGTTTTTAGGGTTTAGGGTTAGAAGGGTTGTTAAAAATTCAACAACCAATATTTAACAGCAAACAATAACGTATACACAGTACGGGTCATAATTAAACTTATAACTATTGAGATAGAACAATTAGACTAATCTACGATTTTAAATAAACAAGTAAACTAAGAGGAATCTACTAGTTTAAACAATAATTAAAAATTCAACAATCAATATTTAACAAAAAACAATAATGTGTACACCGTAGGATTCAAAATTAAACAATAGGGTATTGAAATTCAACAATTAAAGCCGAAAACAATAAAGCCTAACCTTGGCGGGGTCGTGGCCGTCCGGACCCCCTGCCGCCGCCGGTTGCTGCTGTGCCTCCGGCCCGGCGGCATCATCGCCGGCGGCATCATCGCCGGCGGCGTCGACATTGACGCCGCTTATGCCTTCTTCGCCGCCGCCAGCAACCACCGGATCACCCTCGTCCGCCAGCAACCAGTCCGTAAAATCAGTCGCCGGAACCTCGCCGTCCATCGCCGCTGCCGCTGCCGCCGGTTGACTCGCCGCTGCCGCCGGTTGACTCGCCGTTAGAATCGCCCTTCGAATCGCACGAGAGAGAGTGAGAGAAAGCGTGAGTCGGGTGAGGGGGGGGGGGGTTCGACCTAGGGATTCGAAATATACTAGTCGATCCCTGGGTCACCTTAAGGCGGATCGACGTCGATCCGCCCGGGTCGAGTTCGAACCCGGGGTCGACTACGATCCAATGGGGGCGACGTCGATCCCGCCCTCGTAACATGCGCCCGTTTTCGCGCCCACGTCCTTTTTTTTTTAGATTTCATTTATTTAAATTTCTTAATATAATTTGTCAAATTTTGTTAATATAATTATTTGTAAGTAACCATGAATTAAATTTATAAGTATAATTTATTTGTTAATAATTATTAGTAAATAATTTATTTGTTCATAATTATTGATGTATTAAATTTATTTGTTAATAATTTATGTGTTAATAATTATTACGTCGAATAAATTTACGGGCAAATTATTTATTGGTACTAATTCGAAGGTTTTAGTTTGTTAAATAGTACTAAGTAAAAAAATCGTACTGTTTAGTACCAATTAGGTAAAAAAATCTATTCTTAGTATATTTATATAAATTTAACATTGTTTCATTTTTTTTATCTTTTTACCATTAAATTAATTGTATTTGTATCTTATTTACAAAAAGAATTATATCTATGCTTTAAGACATGTTAAAAAATATTATTATTTATAATTTGAAAATTTGGTAATTTCCCCTAAATTTATTTGTAAATAATTATTAATAATTATTATTATTATTATTATTATCATAATTATTATTATTGTTGTTAATTTTATTATTACCATTCGTATTTTTAGCATTAATTTTACTATTTCTAAAAATGTTGGGTAACTTATTTTACTTTTGCAACATAAAAGATTATTGATAATATTACTATAATTGTAATAATAATAATTTATTAATAATGGTGGAGTTAATATTATTTCTAGCAATAATTTTCTATGTCATCGCCGTTATTAATATTATTTTGTAATGTTTACCTGTAGGTATTGTCGAGATACAACAACTGAACATGCACGGCATTGGTAAAGACAACATTCGGAAGCACCCTCACTACATCATGATGAATACTTTGATGGGGGCATACCACCAATCTCCCCCGCCAGAAAGCATGAGTGTGGCCTGTCCCAGAATGGCTGAAGGCGGACATGTGAACCGTTGGGCATGCATGAAGCACAATGCTTCAAGCACAGGGTTTGAAGCATCACAGTCGGTAATTTTTCATTAGCGGTATTCCAGTCGTAATATTAACATCATATAGACTACACGGTGTTACCTTATTGAGTGTCATTGTCATACTACAGGCTATACTGTACAGTGCACACTGCTTCATTGCGGGGGAATGCAACATTGGCCTGGGCGGCATTGGTAATCAACACATATCGAACCACGAGCGCAACACTTGGTCTGGGCGGCATTGGTAATGTCCGTCCAGACAATTATCGCAGAGGATGGTTAAACAAGCGGGCATGTTCATCACATAGCCCGCCTGATTGAGAACATTCGGGCAACTCGGGTACTGAAGGAGGGAATATTATGAAATATTACCCCTAAAAAAGGAGTCGATCAGCTCGGAGGGGCAAGCATTGGCGGGAGATGTTACCACTCCTAAAGAGAGGCGGAGAGAGGTTGAACAGAGGGAGAAGAAATGCAATGCTTAACAGAGTAATTACTCCACTTACTATTACTATTAACAATATTTCTATTATCATAAATATATACTTAATAATACTGCAATTACTAATATGGTGTTGTAAAATTAATTTTTCCCCCTGTAGGGTTACAACATTAATTATACTGGCGAGGAATGAGAGGACTCGGCGATTATCATATACCTGCTCCACCACACCGACTACCAAGTTTTCAATCTCAGCGGCATTTGGCATCGCCCAATTCACAAAGATTGTTAAGAATGCGACGCTGTAGGTTTTATTATTATTATTATTATTATTATTATTATTATTATTATTATTATTATTATTATTATTGGTATTAATTTTATTATTACTATTCATATTATTTTGTAATGTTTACCTGTAGGTATTGTCCCAATGCTTCAAACCTCTCGAGGTGGAACCTCAGGTATGCATGAAACACAATGCTTCAAGCACAAGACTTGAAGCATCAGCCACTGTTGTATGGCATGCGCGTAAGGTAATTTTTCATTAACAATATTCGAGTCTTATTATTAACATCATATCTCCTACACACTGTTTCCTTACAACCTATCATTGTGGTACTACAGTCCATACTGATATCTTGCAAACTACTTCCTTGCGGGGAATACAACATTGGCCTTGGCGGCATTGGTAACGATCGTCTTTGGAAGCACAATCACTACATCAGGATGAATGTGCTGATTATGACATTCCATAATGACCACACTCGGAGGGGCAAGCATTAGCGTGGTGTCCATCTAGAAATAAGTATGTCCTTTGGGGGTCATTGTTGAAAATCGGCAAATTCATTTCGGAGATTGGGTAAATTTCGCCACTTGGGACACCAACATTTGGCTTTTCCACTTTAGGGGAATGGGAGGTATAGGTAAGAGTGCCTCATTCGGAATCACAAGCGCAACAGCAGGGTGAATGTCGCTGTTGTGGAACACTGGGCATGCATCAACGGTAAGCATGATCACAACATCAACGTCAATGTTGCGGTCGTCACATTTCAAATATTACTCCTTTCGGAACATTTAGAATGGCCTGTGAATACAAAGAGCTGCCAAAGGATGGTGGTATTAGTCGTATTAATTTCATTATTACTATTCATATTATTAGCATTAATATTATAAAAATGTATTGATCGCCGTTATTAATATTATTTGTAATGTTTGCTTGTAGGTATTGCCCAAATACAACATTTGGACATGGACGACGTCCGTAACCACAACATTGGCTTGGGCGGCATTGGTAATGACGACGGTTCGAACCACCTCCCCTATCACAGCGGTCAAAATGGAAGCGGGTGCACCAGGACCGTAGAACATTCAGAGGGGCAAGCCTTGGTGGGAGGTCTGAACCGTAAAAAATAGATGCTGAGAGGTTGAACATAGGGAGAAGAAATGCAATGGGTACAACAGTAATTACAATTCTTAAAGTAAATTATTATTATTATTATTATTATCGTTATTGTCTTATATATTCGTTCACAGTTTTTACTATTATTATTAAGACTATTGGCTTATATATTATTTAACCTCAACTACAGATTACTGCTGCAAGTTCGTAGATCCATTTCAGTTGGTATGGGAGGTATTGGAAAATACAATCGGAGTGAGCTGAAGGAAAAATTAAAGTCGGCATTAAAGCCGTTGAACGTCCAGAATGACCACACTCGGAGGGGCAAGCATTAGCGTGGTGTCCACCTAGAAATAAGTATGTCCTTTGGATACAGAAAATTACCGCGCGCCTTCTTAACTGTTATTATTATTATTTGGCCTCTTACTAATATCATATTATGCACAATGTTTGTTATGATAACTGTAGGTCGTTGTTGAAAGTCGGAAAATCCATTTCGGAGATTGGGGAAATTTCACCACTTGGCTTACCAACATTTGGCAGTTCCACTTCAAGGGAATGGGAGGTATAGGTAAGAGTGTCGCATTCGGAATCACAAGCGCCGCAGCAGGGTGAATGTCGCTGTTGTGGAACACTGGGCATGCGTCAACGGTAAGCATGATCACAACATCAACGTCAATGTTGCGGTCGTCACATTCCGAATATTACTCCTTTCGGAACGTTGAGTATGGCCTGTGAATACAAAGAGCTGCCGAAGATGGTGGATGGGGTGGCGGCAAGTTGAAAATTGGGCATACACGACGTTCAAAAGGAAATTGAGCGGTTCAGTGGAAAATGCGAGATGCCATGGGAAAAGGCTAGCAGCGGATTGATCACAATATAAACTCGGCGTCGTAGTTACCTTCAACTCAGGCGGCCAGAGTGGTATTAGTCGTATTAATTTTATTATTACTATTCATATGCGCTAGCACTAATATTACAAAAATGTATTGATCGCCGTTCTTAATATTATTTTGTAATGTTTACTTGTAGGTATTGCCCAAATACAACATTTGGACATGGACGACGTTTGTAACGACAACATTGGCCTGGGCGGCATTGGTAATGACGACGGTTCGAACCACCTCCCATTTCATAACGGACAAAATGGAAGCGGGTGCACTAGGACCATAGAACATTCAGAGGGGCAAGCCTTGGTGGGTGGTATTACCCCTCAATTTAACCATTGGGGATAGGGAGATGGAGGACATATGGTCACCTGAATCTTGGGCAACTCTATTTAATGACCCTATGTCCATGCATCTGCTCTGTAATTCCAAATCTCTTTCAATTTGAGAAGACTCATCCAACTATAAGGTATCTTCAACTTCCACAACCTGAGAAGTTGGGGAGAAGTTCTAACCAATTCAGGGTTTTGGTGTTCAACTTCAGTGGCTGGAGATACAACATTAGGAAGCATTTGGAATGGGCGGCATTGGTAATGACCCTAATTGGAAGCACAATCACTACATCAGGATGAATGTAGTGATCGTGTCATTCTAAATATTACTCCTTTCGTGTAGCATGAGTATAGCCTGTCCCACAGTGGTCGTGTTGCGACAGGTTAAACATTAGATAGATATCAAGCTCATATCTTACATCACAGAGCTTGAAAATTCGGCTTTCCGAGAGGATAAAATTCTGCAGTCCCCATCATAGCCACCAGCACCGTACATAGCACCATTAATTTCGGCTGCATATGGTTCAGAAGGCTGCAGAGAGTAATCAACGAAGGGAATTAAATTGAGCTACTAGCACTATTCCCAACAATGATTCACTAGAGGTAATTTTACAGTTTTTCACATAACAAATCTATATTATTATTATTATTATTATTATTATTATTATTATTATTATTATTATTATTATTATTATCATCATCATCATCATCATCATCATCATCATCATCATCATCATTATTATTCAGAGTATTGGCTTATATATTGTGGATGTTTAACTGCAGATTAGTGTTCCAAGTTGGTAGTGAAAATTTCTATTGGTATTGAAGGTATTGGAAAATACAACATTTGGCATGGGCGGCATTGGTAACGACCTTCATTGGAAGCACATTAACTGCATCAGGAAGAATGTGATGATTGTGACATTCCACATATTACTCCTCTCGGGACATTCAGTATGGCCTTGCAGATTCAAAGAGGAAAAGGATAGTAGTGGATTGATCGCAATATCAATTGATCGTCGTAGTTACCTTGATAAAGGTCCACCTGGGGGCAAATCGTCTGGAAAAGCGAGCAACCACGAGTACGTTGTGGTCATAGTGATTGTGATAGTTCGTCTGATGATGATTCGTAAGAGAGCCCAGTTCGATTTACTCACAAACGAAAGCGAGCAAGCCTTAAAAGGAGCTGTAAAGAGGGTTGATTTCATGCAATTGCTCTGTGTGTAAAAACGGTTGATTATACGAATCTAAAAAGATCTCACTTGAATATTTTAATATTATGTAGAAGTTATAGTATGTTAATAATAATTTATTAATAGTATATGCTACAAGCATAATAATACTTGTAGTATATAATAATTATTTATAGAATATTAACAATCATATTAGTATTAGTATTTGAGTTAATGATAATATAATTCTTTCAAAATTATAATTATTTTTATCTTTGTTACAATATTATTGGAGAATATTATTAATAAACACTATTTATTATTTTAAAAAAGAGAAAGTAAAAAATATCCACAAATTAATTATTACTATTATTAAATTATTAATTTATCGAATTTTTAATATTTATTTTTACACTAAATACTAATTCCTCTTTTGATAATAATAAATATTGTTTAATACATTTTGTTTAAAAACGGTCAAAAATTCTTAATATTTATAATAATTATAAAATAATTATATTAGCAATACTTTAAATAGAAATAGTAATATTAAATATTCATATTATTGTAATAATTATTTGTACTATAATATTTCTTGATATTATAATAATTTTTTTTAAACCTATTTAATGATATTTATTATTGATAATATTTTGTTCAAATTTAATTATAATAATTTGTTTAATACATTTTGTTTAAAAACGGTCAAAAATTCTTAATATTTATTATAATTATAAAATAATTATATTAGCAATACTTTAAATAGAAATAGTAATATTAAATATTCATATTATTGTAATAATTATTTATACTATAATATTTCTTGATATTATAATAATTTTTTTAAACCTATTTAATGATATTTATTATTGATAATATTTTGTTCAAATTTAATTATAATAATAATTCATAGTAAATAATAATAAATAATTTCTTAATATTATAATAATTTTTTAATGCTATTTATTAATATTTATTATTGATAATAATTATTCAAATTTACTTATAAAAATAAATCATAATAAATAACAAAAAATGAAGTAAAAAACAGGGGGGCGGAGGGGGACCCGGGTTCGACTTCGGACACCGGGTTCGACCCTCACCGGGGTCGACCCCCACACACGACCCCGCCCCCCTAATCCACATTACTTAATTAAGCCCGGGTTCGACGTCTTGCAATGGGGTCGACGTCGACCCCATTCTCGACCCGGGGTCGTTTTGGTCTTTTCGGGCATAAAAGTGAAGGGTTTATTGCGGCGGTCAAAAAAGTTAATGCGCAGAGTCTGACTGGGTACTGTCGTATATTACTTCTAAAGCTTATTGGTAGCTAGCTACCTCTGATTGATTTGGAATGTGGATAATAAATAAAGGGTTCCTATTGTAGCTACTAGCTAGTGTATTACTCCATCCGTTTAGAAAAGATAGCTACATTGGTAAAATTGGCACTATTCACCTTAACACTTTGATTTGAAGTTTTATCATAGTTATACAAGTTAAAATATAGCCAAGTGAGATCTTGTTAGATTCGTCGCATATCGTAGTTTTTAAATATCGAACTTTTAGAATTTTTACTTCTACCGAATTTGAGTAATTAATGATTTAAAATGTGCATTGGACTGCGTGTTGGGTGGGTCCGTAGCTATCTTTAAAAAATGGATGAAGTATATTAGTATTGTTCATTTAGGTTCAAACCAAAAGAAATTGTAGTATTTCTTTTTTAAAACTTTAAATTCCCTCCCAGTCCCGCCAAATAATAATAATAATAATAATAATAATAATAATAATAATAATAATAATAATAATAATAATAATCCATAACGAATTTATTGTCTTAAAATTTTAGGTTGAAATGCAATATTAAAAAGAAGTAATAGCCTCTGTTGTCCTGTCAGACATAGCAAAAAAGTTTTTTACACCCACCGCTTAAAAGATAACTTTTCTACCCGAAAAGACAAAAAACCCTTCGGTCGGGGACTTCGATCGGACCGATCGAAGCAAAAATAGCCGACCGAAGTGCCTATTACTTAAGCATGATTAGTTGAGCTTCGGTCGCGAGAAAAAGCTTCGGTCGCTCAATGTGATGACTTCGACCGAAGCAAGAAATAGCCGACCGAAATATTTTTTATTGAAAATTTATTTTGTTTTTGTTTTCATTAGTATATATTATATTATTTGAAATTGTATATATTATTATTATTATTTATTTCAATAGTGTATATATTATATTTAAATTATATCATATTATTTGAAATTTTTTATATTATTATTGAATTTATATATGACATTTATTATATTTTTGGTAAATTTATTAAAGTATTAATTATGATTATTATTTAAATTATTATTTGATTATTATTATATTTACTATATTTTATTTTATTTTAAATTTTATATATTATTATTTCTAATATTAATTAGTATTATGGAAATTATTATTATTATTTTTGATGTATTTATTATATAATTATTATTATTTAAATTATATATTATATTTATTATATTTTTGATGTATTTGGACATTTTAAAGTATTAATTATATTTATGATACCAATAATGATATTATTGTTATTATTATATTTATTATTTAAATTATTATTAAATTATTATTATATTGACCATATTTTATTCTATTTGTAATTGTAAATATTATTACTTCTAATATTAATTAGTATTATGGAAATCATTTTTATTATATTTGATGTATTTATTATATAATTATTATTATTTAAATTATATATTATATTTATTATATTTTTGGTGTATTTGGACATTTTAAAGTATTAATTATATTTATGATACCAATAATGATATTATTGTTATTATTATATTTATTATTTAGATTATTATTATATTATTATTATATTGACCATATTTTATTCTATTTGTAATTGTAAATATTATTATTTCTAATATTAATTAGTATTATGGAAATCATTTTTATTATATTTGATGTATTTATTATATAATTATTATTATTTAAATTATATATTATATTTATTATATTTTTGGTGTATTTAGACATTTTAAAGTATTAATTATATTTATGATACCAATAATGATATTATTGGTATTATTATATTTATTACTTAAATTATTATTTTATTATTATTATATTTACTATATTTTATTCTATTTGAAATTGTATATATTATTATTTCTAATATTAATTAGCTTTGTGAAAATCATTATTGTTATTTTTGATGTGTTTATTATATAATTATTATTATTTAAATTATATATTATATTATTATATTTTTGGTGTATTTAGATATTTTAAAGTATTAATTATATTTATTATACCAATAATGATATTATTGGTATTATTATGATTATTATTTAAATTATTATTTTTAATTATTCTATTTACGATATAATATATTATTTGAAATTATATATATTATTATTTCTAATATTTATTAGTATTATGACAATTGTTTTTATTATTTTTGATGTATTTATTATATATTACATTTAGTAATGGATAATAATGATATTTATTATTAATAAACATGATTAGTTGAGCTTCGGTCGTGAGAAAAACCTTCGGTCGGCCAATGTGATGGCTTCGATCAAGCCGATCGAAGTTGTAATAATTGCTATTTTTTATTTTTATTTAAATAATAATTTAATTTTTATTTTCCGTTTATATAAATTACTATTAATATTATTAGTATTATTATAATAGATAATAATGATATTTATTATTAATAAACATGATTAGTTGAGCTTCGGTCGTGAGAAAAACCTTCGGTCGGCCAATGTGATGGCTTCGATCAAGCCGATCGAAGTTGTAATAATTGTTATTTTTTATTTTTATTTAAATAATCATTTATTTTTTATTTTCCGTTTATATAAATTACTATTAATATTATTAGTATTATTATAATAGATAATAATGATATTTATTATTAATAAACATGATTAGTTGAGCTTCGGTCGTGAGAAAAACCTTCGGTCGGCCAATGTGATGGCTTCGATCAAGCCGATCGAAGTTGTAATAATTGCTATTTTTTATTTTTATTTAAATAATAATTTATTTTTTATTTTCCGATTTATATAAATTACTATTATTATTATTAGTATTATTATAATGGATAATAATGATATTTATTACTAATAAACAGGATTAGTTGAGCTTCGGTCGTGAGAAAAACCTTCGGTCGGCCAATGTGATGGCTTCGATCAAGCCGATCGAAGTTGTAATAATTGTTATTTTTTATTTTTATTTAAATAATAATTTATTTTTTATTTTCCGTTTATATAAATTACTATTAATATTATTAGTATTATTATAATAGATAATAATGATATTTATTATTAATAAACATGATTAGTTGAGCTTCGGTCGTGAGAAAAACCTTCGGTCGGCCAATGTGATGGCTTCGATCAAGCCGATCGAAGTTGTAATAATTGCTATTTTTTATTTTTATTTAAATAATAATTTATTTTTTATTTTCCGATTTATATAAATTACTATTATTATTATTAGTATTATTATAATGGATAATAATGATATTTATTACTAATAAACAGGATTAGTTGAGCTTCGGTCGTGAGAAAAACCTTCGGTCGGCCAATGTGATGGCTTCGATCAAGCCGATCGATACTCTAATAATTGCTATTTTTTATTTTTGTTTAAAAATAATATATTTTTTATTTTCCGTTTATATAAATTGCTATTATTATTATTAGTAGTATTATAATGGATAATAATGATATTTATTATTATACGTAAAAATATTTTTATTAAAATTGTATTATTATACTATTATTCTTATTATTAATAATATTAATTATAAATTAGTTATAATCATATAGAAGAATTTCCAAGAAGAAGAACAAGAACAAGAAGAAGAAGAAGAAGAAGAACAAGAACAAGAACAAGAACAAGAAGAAGAAGTAGAAGAAGAAGAACAAGAACAAGAAGAAGAAGAAGAAGTAGAAGAAGAAGTAGAAGAAGAAGATATGCTTTAGGTTTAATAGTGTATGATTTAAAAATAAAATTATGATAAAAAAATATTTATTATGAATTATAGTTATAAATTAATGGAAGGGTTTAGGTTTTAGGGTTTAGGGTTTAGGGTTTAAGGTTTAGGGTTTAAGGGTATAGGTTTAGGTTTTAAGGGTTTAGGGTTGTAAAAGATGATTATTAAAAAATTATTTAGGATTTAAGGGGTCAGGGTTAATGGCTTTAGGGTTTAAAGTTTTGGTTTAGGGTTTAAGGGTTTAGGGTTTAGGGTTTAGGGTTTAGGGTTTAGGGTTTTAGGTTTAAGGTTTAAGGTTTTAGGTTTAAGGTGCAGGGTTTAGAATTTTATAAAAAAATTATTTAGGATTTCATGGGTTCAGTGTTTAAGGGTTCAGGGTTTGAAGGGTTCAGGGTTTTAGGGTTAGGGTTTAGGGATTTAATGTAATTTATTAAATATTAAATTAGAGACTTCGATCGGCCTTTTCCCTCTTTGATCGGACCGATCGAAGCTTTTAAAAGCCGACCCAAGCTTTAATTTAAAACACAAGTTGGGCCCTCCCTCATTTCCACTTTCCCTTTCCCATTCTCGACCTAAGCCCTCCAAACGCCGATCGAAGATTTCCCTTTCCCCTTTCGAAATTTTTGTCGTTTTCCGGCCAATAATCCTCCGGAGATGGAAGATCCGACGGCGGAGGAGATGGGAGACGCAGTGATTGACGAAGGGTTGGCTCTAGTGCCCGTCGAGGAAGCGAGTGGAGCGGCGCCGCCCTCGCCACGGCCGTCGCCACCCCCGCACGCCGCTCCTGCGGACGCCCGCCGCCAGCCCCGCCCCCCTTCCGGCACCGACGCTGTTCGGGTAAGTATTTCCCATCCCCACCCCTAACCCGCCGTCCCCACCCCCAACACGCCATCCCCACCCCCAACCCGCCATGTCTGCTATGCTCCACGTTTCCTCTTTTTTTTTTTATTATTTTATAAATTAAATGCATATGTTTAAATTGATTATGTTTTTAATTTGCAATTTAAATGCATATTTCCCATTACAGTATTTATTTAAATTTGTGTACGATTTCTTAGGGTTTCGTAAAGTTGAGTGTTTAGTATGTTCGGATGTGGATTGTCTATTTTGGATGTATAATTTGTTAGATGTGTTGAATTTTTGAATTTATTTTGTAATTTGGATGTACGATTTAGATGTATTAGATGTGTTGAATTTTTTGAATTTATTTGGTAATTTAGATGTATTAGATGTGTTGAATTTTTGAATTTATTTGGTAAATTTGGATGTACGATTTCTTAGGGTTCGTAAACTTGAGTATAATTTTGCGAATTGTTGTATTTGGGTATATGAAGTTATTTGCTAATTTATTGTGTATTTGGGTATAAATTATGGTGTTTAGGGTTTAGGGTATAGGGTTTAGGTTATAGGGTTTAGGTATAAAAATTATCCATAAAGATTTGATAAAAATTATAAATTAAATATAATATTTATTTTAAAGTTTTAAAAAATTAAATTTTATAGGGTTTAGGGTTTAGGGTTTAGGGTTTAGGGTTTAGGGTATAGGGTTTAGGGTTGTGGGATTATAGAAATTATCCATAAAGTTATAATAAGCATGATAAATAAAAAATACTATTTATTTTAAAGTTTTATAAAAATTAAATTTTTAAGGGTTTAGGGTATAGGGTTTAGGGTTGTGGGATTAGGGTTTAGGGTTATAGAACTTTTCCATATAAAAATTAAAAATTAAATATAATATTTATTTTAACGTTTTAAAAATTAAATTTTATAGGGTTTAGGGTTTAGGGTATAGGGTTTGCGGTTTAGGGTTGTAGGATTATAGAAATTATCCATAAAGTTATAATAAGCATGATAAATACAAAATGCTATTTATTTTAAAGTTTTAAAAAAATTAAATTTTTAAGGGTTTAGGGTATAGGGTTTAGGGTTGTGGGATTAGGGTTTAGGGTTATAGAACTTTTCCATATAAAAATTAGAAATTAAATATAATATTTATTTTAACGTTTTAAAAATTAAATTTTATAGGGTTTAGGGTATAGGGTTTGGGGTTTAGGGTTGTAGGATTATAGAAATTATCCATAAAGTTATAATAAGCATGATAAATAAAAAATGCTATTTATTTTAAAGTTTTAAAAAAAATTAAATTTTTAAGGGTTTAGGGTATAGGGTTTAGGGTTGTGGGATTAGAGTTTAGGGTTATAGAACTTTTCCATATAAAAATTAGAAATTAAATATAATATTTATTTTAAAGTTTTAAAAAATTAAATTTTATAGGGTTTAGGGTTTAGGGTATAGGGTTTAGGGTTTAAGGATATACGGTTTGGGGTATAGGGTTTAGGGTTTAGGTTTAAAAAAAATTTCTATAAAGATTTGATAAAAATTATAAATAAATATAACTATTTATTTTAAAGTTTAAAAAAATATAATTTTTAAGGGTTTAGGGTATAGGGTTTAGGGTTTAGGGTTTAGGTTTAAAAAAATTTTCTATAAAGATTTGATAAAAATTATAAATAAATAGAACTATTTATTTTAAAGTTTAAAAAAATATAATTTTTAAGGTTTTAGGGTATAGGGTTTAGGGTTTAGGGTTTATAAAAATTATCCATAAAGCTTTGATAAAAATTATAAATAAAAAATACTATTTATTTTAAAGTTTTAGAAAATTAAATTTTTAAGGGTTTAGGGTATAGGGTTTAGGGTTAAGGGTTAAGGGTTTAAGGTTTAGGGTATAGGGTTTAGGGTTTAAGGGTATACGGTTTAAAAAAATTATCCATAAAGATTTGATAAAAATTATAAATAAATAGTACTATTTATTTTAAACCACAGGGAGATTGGTGGTTTGTTCGGCCCGAGGGACAGGGATGCGCCCCTCGCCTTATTATGTACTTTAGAGGCTTAGTTCTCCCGATCATAGTGCATGAGTTGCAGGAGACTGACCCGGATGGATTAGCGGAGCTCCGGGCTTCATGTTTTTCATATCTATACAGAGGAGCGACAAACGAGAGGGGGCCGCGTTGGTCTGATAGCGTTATGGCGGCTCAGGCCATGGCCGAGATTTTACACCGTGAGGTGGCGTTCCGCTTCCCTGCCGATGGTGAGGAGTGGGGTGAGGACAATGCTGTTTGGTTTTTATATGCGGGCGATTTGTGCGATACGGACGGCAGGAGCACGCTTTGATTACTGGTTTGCGGTATGGCCGGCCTGAGTTCCAGCTATACTCGGACGATGGTCCCCCAGCCAGGAGCTTATTTTCGAGGTACCAGGACGTTCTCGCGAGCGCCTCCGCGGATAGGATCCGTACAGCCTTTAGGGACGGGCATTTTCGTACGACACCTGGCGACGGCTTGAAAGTCGCTAGGGTTTTGACAGCCTTCTATCTCGTTCTCGGGCACGATGGGCACAGTCGTGGTCCGGAGCCATGGATGTGGCGGTTGGTGGAGGACCGGGATGCTTGGGAGGCATTTCCGTGTGGTTTGATTAGCTGGCAGGTGTCACGACATGGCTTCAGGCGTCTCCTCACCGCGACCAAGCCTGATGGTTCAGTGCACTTCTACGGCCATGCACTGGCATTTATGGTACGGTACTGTTACACCACATATTATAAATGTTTTCATTTGCACTGGTCTAATGATTTACCTGACGTAATTGGTTCGTGATCTCTGCAGGTCTGGGTCTGCGAGCCCGTCCCAGCTATGATGACGATTTATTGCAAGGAGAGATTGGGGGACCCGACGGAGCACCGCCCCAGGATTGTACAGTACCTATTCAAGAGGGTGACGAAGGCCCGAGATTGGCGAGCGTTTTTCGATCAGACGGTTAGTGGGCATGTACTTCGTTATCTCGTTGACATTTCGTATACTAACAGTATTGTTTTGATTGTGTATACAGTTGGAGTGTTTTGAGACACTTACACCCACCGAGGTGGAGTCGAGGGAGCCCTATATGGCAGACCTTGATGTTGAGATCCCACCCGGATTAAGGTGGGTGCGAAAAGACGATCGAAAGAAGGGTCGCAAGCGGAAGACGGGCGACGGGGATGCTCCGGTGGTGGACGAGGCAGTGGAGGAGGCCGATCCGACAGTTGACATTGATCAGGGTGGCAGCGGCGCTGAGGCACCGAGTCGGCCCACCCAGCGCCCGCGCACGGATACACCCAGCGCCGATGCAGCGCCGAGCGCCCACCCAGTTCCTCCGGATTTTGAGACCATTATGGCCCGTCTACTGGAGGGTTACGAGCGGCGCACCGCGGACATGATCGTAGCGTCTGATCGACGGACAGCGCAGACGGTCGCGGAGGGGGTGCGACAGATTGCGGACATGGTCGCCGCGACGGAGCAGCGGCTTATGCAGGAGATTCACCGCCAGCAGGAGGCCACGAGATTGGTGGTGGCGGCGGAGGTCAGGGCCGTACTCCAGCGGAGCCACATCCGGACGCCAGATGTGGGCAGAGCTGGCATGTCGAGTAGCAGGGAGGCGGGGGTGACTCCTGGAGTACGTGCGGGTGCTGCATCGGGGGCAGATCAGGCCCGCGCTACGAGAGAGTTCTCGGGAGTGCGAGCGGCCATGCCGCAGGTGTGCTCGGATTCACAGGATGCTTCCGGATCCGATCATGCCGCCGACGCCGAGCAGCGTACACCTCAGTCCGGCCATGACGAGGCGACTCCATCCGGCACAGGTAATTATATTTATTCTTGTTAATTTACTATCATACTGCAGACGAGTTAATATTTGAGATTTGTTGATTGATGTTGTGACTACATATTCGCAGGTTTTACGTCACCACCTCCCAGTACGCCTACTGTGCATCCGAGTTGCGACGTCACAGCTGCAGGTATTTTACTGGCATTTATGGGATTTATTTAGTATATTGATTGATTCTTGGTATTTTATTTATGATTCACTAAAAATATTTTTTCAGGGTCTGTTACACCACACTTAAGCATACCTCCACTGTCCACTGACCCGACACCTTCCTCCACCACAGCTGCAGGTATTTTGCTGTTGTTTAGTTTAAAGTTTGATTGTGTACTTATTCTGCTTATAGAATAATTGTTATTTTTTAAACCCATATGTAATTTCCCAGATTATGTTACACCACCGCCAAGGGTGCAGCCACCGTCCACGCTGCATCCAAGTTCCTCTACTGTCCACTTAGCGGGTATGTTTTCGATTTTTTGTACATACATTTTAATTGTTTATTATTTTCCCTGATGAGGATATTTGCGTAGGAGGTTCCGGACATACGGACCCCGCCGAGTACCGCACTAGACGGGAGCGACAGGAGTCTCAGGCGCTTAGAAGCCCGTTCACCACCAGGCTTGATCGACCGCGAGGGCGAGCTGGGAAAGAGTTGTTCAACACTTATCTGGAGCAGGGCGGATATAGGTAATTTTGTAACCAGTTAAATTAATAGTGCACCTCACTACGGGAATACGAATCATGTGTACTTCAAATGCAGTGTAAACGTCGGGGCGATGTTTTCTGTTACCCATCATTTTTTCAAGTCATGGTGCACCACCACCTACCACCTGGAAGACGAGGTAAATTTGCTTTTCGTTTCTCTACTGGGCGTGTGCGTAAAACAAGACTTTATAAGTTCATATCTACTCAGTCCACACTACATTTATTGTTGCAGCAATTAGATGCGTACCTTGGGATTCTACATTTCAAGCCCGATACCTTCGGTGGCCGGGTGCGACAGGATAGGCAGATAGGCTTCGTGGATGCAAAATTTCTGGTTAGGTTCATAATTTTGTCTTCGAATGTATATGTATTATATTTATTATATTTATAATTGACTGACCGCAATTCTATTCTTAAACTAGACTCACCTTATCCATAACTGCTGGGACGAGTTCGATAAGGTGCCACGTTTTGATGATAAGACTGTGGAGCGATACCGGCAGTATGTTGCGGGGCAGAGGCCCTCATGGGGCAAACCTAGGCCGTGGTGGACACTTGACGAGGTTTGTGTTAATAACAACCGAACTTATTTATTTTTTCAATTTAGCGTATCTATCGACCATTTAATTGTTGATTTTTAAACAGTTGGTGTGCCCGTGGAACATTCGAAAGCACTGGGTTATCGTTCGATTTTTACTGAGGGAGCAGTGCATCTACCTCCATGATGGTCTGTTACCGCCGAGGGCCCTGACAGATCCGATTAAGGAGAAGTTAAAGGAGTCGCGCAAAGAGGACCTCCTGCCATTCAGGACACTATTTCCGGCGCTACTGCAGGTTGCCGGATACCACCGACATAGACCGGATATGTCTACTGTACAGCAGTGGCCAGTAGGTCGACCGCAGGACAGGACAGTTTTACCCCAAGATGATAGGTATTTTATTGGTTTTTTATTTTATGCCTCATTGTTGTATAATTATTGCTTTTGTAGTTTTGTTTAATTTAAAGACTAACTGCAACAGCTCCTCTTGCGGCCCGTTGGCTCTTCTCACTGCATATTGTTTCCGCATGGGTACCTTCCCCGGTCTGGGCGTGCCACTGGACATCAGGCATATTCGTTTCGAACAGGCGTATGCAGTGTGGCGTTTCAGCTTGGACGCCTCCGCGGACGAGTTCTATGAGGGCGCTCTATTATGATCTGATATATATAGTTCCATATTTTCGTATTTTGTGATTATTAAGCGATGTAGTATTACATTCTATTTCATGGTATGATATGATCTATATATTGCTATATGATAACACAGATATGAATAACAACTGCATTATAACCAATATTCAAATAGATCCAGACGAGTTCTTCCCACAGTTATTCAAATGATCTATATATTGCCATATGATTACACATTTCCAATTATTCGGATAGGTCAGAATCTTCCCACTGCTGATTGGCGTCATTCAAATTGGGGATTTCCACAACACTGGGCATTTGACACCGTTTCACCGTGTGCCCTTCCTCACCGCAACGACTACACCTCTTCTTCCTGCGTTGACGTGGTTGAGATGGTCCAGGAATGTCATTTGGATCGACTGGTTGTGTGCACCTTCTCTCTTTGTGCCCGAACTCACCACACCTACGACATCGCTGACGCCTTCCGGCACGCGAAGCTTTCTCGGTGGCGGATGGAATCCTGCTCTGTTTCGGTCGTCCTGCTTGCCTTGGGCATTTTGGTGTACCGCATTTTACGTCTGCTATTTCTTTAGGTATTTGCCAAACATCAGGGTGTTCCATTGGAAAGACACGCTCGCCCCACGCAGCAAGTAGTGTATCACGCGTGTAAAAGGATGGCACGTAGTAGTTCAACTCCCCTCTAAAGGACCTGTACATAAAAAAATTGATAATTCCAAGCCAACATCGGACTAATCAAGCAAATAAGAAGTTGTAGTATCTAACACATACTTGATTGCGGCAACAGCGTGGGCGCACGGGATGAGCTCGGTCTGGAACAAAATGCACGTACATGTCCGATCAATGCCAAGGTCCACCGTGTACGTCTTATTGTTTTGCTTCACGTGATACACATTTGGGCGGTTCGTTGGCCTGACAGGTAGCGTATCCCCCACTTCTCTCGCTTTTGATAAACATATATTCGCCCATTCTGTAAGAGGACCGGTGGTAAGTGCTGCCAAATTGTGTCTCTTCGTGAACCATTCACTCAGAATGGCACGGATAACCTCGAATAGGGAGCAAATTGGTAGCTTCCTTGCCCACCGGAGCCGGCGGTTCATGCTCTCTACGATGTTCGTCGTCATCATGTCGTAGCGACGAACGACGCAACGCACCCGAGCCCACTTCTCCGGTCCGATAACGTTCACAAGGTAGTGATACGCGCCAGGATAATGGTCTTGCAACGTCTTCATATGACGCTCGTACTCGGAGTTCTTGAAGGCATAGGCGGCTGCGGTGAATGTGTCAACCGCTAACTTCCCTCCGTGCTTTAATATTTTCTGTGAGAGGTGCACACAACACAGAACGTGATGCGCCGTCGGCATGGCTTCATAAACTGCTCTCCTTATTGCCGGAGAACCATCGGAAACTATAAGCACATTGTCAGGAATGTCAAGGGCCCGTCTCAACTGCAGAAGAAACCATGTCCAGGATGGGACCGGCTCGACTGCCCCTACACCGAAAGCCAGTGGGTAAATCATATTGTTGCCATCCTTCGCCACGGCCGCGAATAAGATACCCTTGTAAGATCCTTTCAAGTGTGTGCCGTCTATTACAATGAACGGCCGCATATGATTCCATCCTTTAATGGAGGCACCAAGCGCGAAGAAAGCGTATTTGAAACGACCCTTTCTGTCCAACATGTAGTCCGTAACAGTACCCGGGTTCTGCTGCTCCAACATGTATAGGAATGATGGAACCATCTGGAACGAGGTGTCGTGGTCCCCGAACAGCGATGCTATTGCGTGTGCCCTAATTTTCCTAGCTAGGGCTACCGACACAGTGACGCCCCTCTTCTTCAGCGTAGCCTGAACCTGTACAGGTGACAGTGTGCTCTCATCGAGCACTATTTCATCTCCGAGGAAGGTACCCAAATATCTGGATGGGAGTGTGTTGGGTGGGGGACAGTCTGGATTCATTGTGCACGTATGTGGAATTAACTTGTACACAACCCACGTCGATCCACTGCCTCGCGCACGCAGCTTAAATTCACAATCTTCGTCACGACAGCACACCCAATACCTGTGCGGCTCTGACTTAACCGTCTTCATGCCAGCTCTCTGCTCCACCAAATACTGAACGAGCTTCTCCTTCAGCCTGTCTTTAGTCCCGAAAACTGACCCACGCGCTAGGATTCTATCAACTGAATCGTCCATGTACGGATCCACGTCTCGCTCGGGCAGATCAAAATGCGGTCGCGGCAGATTCCACATCCCGCTGGTCATGTCGGGTACAACGAACGCTTCTTCAGTATTTTTCCAAAACGGATTCTGATCTCCATGCAACCCCCGCCCTCCACGCGTCTTTCGACCACGATTTTTGTTTTGTATGTCCCAAAAAATTTGGGCATATTCCTCAATCTCTCTCGTACTGAATGACCGAGACCCTTCTTCGTCGCCGTAGTCTGGGTCGTCCGACTCGTCCGACTCGTCAGACTCGTCGTCCATCGAAGATCGCCATTCTTCCTCTTCACTCTCCTCTACCTGCACCTCCTCTTCGGCGCCATCTTCTCCCATGCGCTCCCCTTCATTGGACTCCGGAGGTGGGATGTTTTCTGCTTGCCCTGCATTCCCCTGCCCGTATTCATCTCCATACATGTTACTCCATCCTCCGTGCCCACTCGTATATCCGGATACATTTCCCATGTTGCTTGCACCATACGCATTTTCCCCTCCGTCAAAAAACTCGCTGCTGTTTGCACCAACATTCGGGTAATTGTAAAAATTATGCATCGGTTGTTGCCCGAATATCGCATCTGTCCAGCTTCCCGGCTGTGGAACGAATGGATAATTGAATTGTTCGTTATAATTTGTAGACGGTTGTGGAACGTCCGTACCTAAAAAAATTATTTAACACGTATTAATATTCATTAACATGTAATGGCACCTCCCAAATAATCGAAATTAAGCCCATATAGAAAAGCTTACGGTTCATGTCTTCCGGATCTCTATTACCAGTGGTGGAATCGCCCTCGAACCAATTGGAACCGAACCAAGACATTGTTCCGTCTCAAATAATACACCTGTCAGCAATTTGATTCACAAAACTACTTTTAATAACAATAATCTAACAATAACTGTATACATTTGTTATTTTATTATACCAAATATTTTTAATATAACGAAAAATGCTTATAATTACTTTAGCATTTCTAAGTACAAATAACAACAATTTCCATCTAATTAACTACAAACTAAATTAATCACCATTTAATTTACTAAATTTAAACTTAATTAACCTACAAATTCAATTAAAATGAAACTCCCATTTTGGTTCATCCACATATAGAAAAATTCTGTATACCCACATATAGAAAAATAATAAATTTTAAATTCCATAACAGTTTATTAAATTTGACACCATTTTAAATTCCAAAACATGATATATGTACCACAAATTTAAACTTAATTAACCTACAAATTAAATTAAAATGAAAACAGAAAACTTTACTAACATTTGTGGTACATATATCATGGCATCTACACTTCTTAAAACAAAATCTTTATAGAGATGGTCAAAACATAAACAAAAATAAACATTTCTTAATTATAAAAATAATTCGACCATAACTTAAGCAATAGAAACTTAGAAACTTACGAGTTATCCAAAATGACACTGGATCCGGGCCTTCAAAGAATCACAATAGCAATTCCAAAAAGCACAAAATGTATTATTTAAATGCAACTTGATTGGGTTTTTGGAGCAAAGAAAGAGATGAAGTTTCGTTTGTGAATCTAGATCTGAGATGCAACTTGAAGTATATTATTTGAGCTTTCCACCAATAATTGAGCTGTCCACGGCTGTCCACCAATAATTGCACTTCGATCGGCTATTTTCCTCTTCGATCGGACCGGCCCAACTGCTCAAATGGATGATCGAAGTAAAACAGCTTCGGTCGGCCAATTCCGCTTCGATCGGCCAATTATATCACCGACCGAAGCTCCAATATAGCCGACCGAAGTCTCTTAATTATGTTTAATTACGTTAATCAGCTACCTGACTTCGGTCGGCCTTTTATGCTTCGATCGGACCGATCGAACCTTCCGACCGAAGGGTTTTTCATCATTTCGGGTAGAAAAGTTAACTTTTAAGCGGTGGGTGTGAAAAACTTTTTTACAATCCCTGACAGGGTACTGCGGTTTGCATCCCTATTAAAAATTAAACTCAATTTATAAGATATTATTATGTTATTAATGTGGGCAAATCTTATATGCTTGCCCCAGCCCCCACCTACCCTAACATAAACATTAATACTTATTAGGCCTAATAATATATAAGTACTATTTGTTTATTGTAATAAATTATAAGAGCCGTTGATTTGTGTTGGCTAAAAACACACTTCACTATCAAATTAAACACTTTTCAATAGCCATTTGCCACTCCCTCGTATAGTAATACTACCTCCGTCTCATTGTTTTTATCACGGATCCACCTGGCACGTATGCCAATACTCATTTTTAATGGTTAATAACTTAAATTGTGTACAATAAAAAATTATAAAAATTTGATTGTCTAAAACTAAAAGATTAGACGAATCTAACAAGATCTCAATTGACTATGTTTTTTCTTACATAACTATGATAAAAATTTGAATCAAACTTAAACAGTGAATAGTGTCAAAAAATCAAACGTAACAATTATACCGAGACAGAGGAAGTACAATACAATGAACCACCATAACAGAGTAGCACTGCACTCATTCATCATAACATGTCACTGTATATTATTCCGATATACGATTGTAAATTTTTTTAATATACTGTATTATTTATCAATCAAATAAATGTATTATGCAACGGAAATTGAACATGCAAGAGTTATTTTTATATGAAGTACTGTATTATTTAGTACTTCCTATGTCCTTATATAAGTGCTCAACTTCTGTGTTTCACGCAGTCAAGACATTTTTTTAAATGTTATTAACTTAAATTGTATATAAATAAATTTATAAATAATAATAATAATAATAATAATAATAATAATAATAATAATAATATAAAGCTATTAGATGAATTTAACAACATCTCACTTGATTATATTTCTTTTTACATATCTATGTTAAAAATTTAATTAAAATTACTTAATGAATAGTAGACATTATGCTTCTTGGCTGATGCCTTAGGCATCCTTTTACCAAAAAAAATAAAATAGTAGACATTATGCAAATAGATCACTTATATGAGAACGGGGGACGTATCTAATTCTTCATCTTAATCACAAAATGTACTATATAATTTATTAATTTGAAATTTAAAAAAATAGTATAATAATTATTATATAATTATTATATAAGTATAAATATAATGAATTATGTAATCAAAATATAAGGTCTTGGGTTCGAGGCTTGTCTATGTAAAAAAATATTTTGGGAGAGATGTCCTTTATTGCCCATACTGATTGTCGAGTGATTAGTCTTAGGTCAAATGTGGCCTGGGAATCTGGGATACCCGATTATTCACAAAAAAAGATTCTCTAAGTGGGAATGAGGACTTGGCCTAGTCGTCATGTCATTTGACTTCCAACCTTATGGTTGAGGGTTCTATTCCCACCCAACCCTCTATCTCCCCACCCCCCATTTATCCCTTTTCGTAATTTGTGTGGCATGATTCCCACACAATTTACCGACACATGAATTTCAATATTTAAATAAAAAAAAACAAAACAAAACAAAACAAAAATTTAATTCTCTAAGTCACCATAACATTGGAAATTTAATTTCCGTCACCAGAAAAATGATTAAACTAATTCATTCGGGCGCTTAACGTATTCACTGATAACAAATTTATTTACATGTACACTTTAATAATTATTTTTTAGGAAATTATTAGTGGTAACGTCACACTATATATTTAAGAGCTTTTATCTAGATGAAAGTTTTTAAGAGTTTGGATTTGCGAAATAAGTTCCCACATTTAGTTTAGTTTTTTTTTTCTTTTTTTTTCTGATTTTTACTTTTAGATAAAAATTTTAAAAAAAAAAACTTATTTTTTTAAAAAATAGAGTTATTTTTTAAAATAGTTGATTCCCAAAAGTTTGTATTGTCACTCGTAAAAATATTATCACTTGTTTGAATAGACTTAAAATTATTATTCAAAATACGCTTACTTTTGTCAAAGTAAAGCTAATTAATGGCACATGCAAAAAACCTATCCAAAGAGGGTTTATAACATACTATACTTATATAAAACTAAAATCTACAATTGTATTTATTTATAACAAACACTTATATAAACTAAAAGCTTCAACTCCTTAAATATCAAGTTCCTAAAAACTTCAGCATCAAGCCCCGAAACTAGTTTTATTAAATATAAGTACATTCTAAAAGCTCCAGCTCTTAAAAGGAGCGACACAAATTATTTATACTATCAAGGTTCTTTATTTGTCATAGTTGCAGAACTATTTTTGGTAATTAACAAAATTAAAGAACGAAAATGGTAATTATCGATACGTATAGGAAGTTTTTTTGGTTCTTATTCCTAATTAAAACAATGCATCACTCGAATATGAGATATTTCGTAGCTGAAATTTACTTCGAGTCTTCAATTATATACGATTTTCTTCTTCAATCTATTTTTTTTTTCTGCAAATTGCGAGAAAGTGGAATCGACTTTATTGAGGTTGTAGGACAAAGGTTGAAGAAAACAATTGGGTGTCAATATTATTTTGCCCAACAAGACAATACTCATCCGTACATAATGGATAAGATCATAAGATGGGGAGAAGTCGAGCTACATTAATTCCATGTGCTCTGCCTCTATACTATGTATTAATGTATTAATTTATTGGGTATCATATTATCAAGGCCCTTCTAATTCAAAGCATAATTTCAAAAACTATGTGTAAAATCTTTATTATAAAAATCAAAGATTGATTTATAGTATTCAAGAATATGCTATGAAAATTCATTATTTTAATCTAAAGATTTTACTACAGACCAAGCCAAAGAAGAAGAAAAAAAACTACTAAGTGAATGTTTGGGAGTGGGGCGAATCCACTATCGAATTCGGTGATCAAGACCTTTTTACCTACAGGGAAGGGTTGTTATTGCACCAAAACTATTATTGTGGCAGGGGATAAAACTCAGTTTTTAAGACATATTCTTGTGGCATGGTATCAAATTATGTCATAAATTGTCATAGGTTTGCGTCATTTTATTGTTGTTTCTTAACACACTAGTAAGTTGGCATGGTATTTCTCCATCGCATTATTATAATTTTTTCTTTAAACGTACAATTTTTATTACTTCCCAATTGATTGAATTAAGTTCATATATAGTACTTCCTTGTCACAATTAGAACACTGTATCCTTTCCTAATCTCCACGCACCACCATTGATATTATTACCCGGCAACTTGCCCGTCGCCATTGCCACTACAAGCATAAGCCACTATCTTCACTCATTGGTTCATTTGAATTGGGACTTGATTTCGAGAAAATATCATCATCTCGATTCTCGAAGGTTGTATTTTGAATGTCCCACATCAAATGTCGAGAGGGGATTCCCTTTGGTTCATATAGAATACGAGACATTTCATTATTATCAATTAATTTTGAGTTAGAAATCTCTGTCTCTTATCTATCATGATAACAGAGCTATGGTACATTGGGCAGCGACTACTCAACTCATTATCATTTAATTTTGAGTTGGATGCCGCCATCCTGCTTTAACACCGGCCAACCCGGATGTAAACCCTATCCCCACCCTGTTCCTCGGGAAGCAATGGCGGGGGGCATCCTTCACCTTGTTGGGTCACTTTCGTCACCCTTATATATTGCATCGTTGCCTCAGTCAACTTGAGTTGTAGGGATACCAATTTATTCAATTTTGTCATATCAACCTAACTAGATTTATTAGTGACTGGGGAAAAAAAAAAAAAAAAAACATAAAAGAAATGAAAGAAAGAAAGAAAGAATACCCATTGTATTTGAACTGAAATTGTGCATCATTAATTACATATGCGTTTATTATTGAATTTTTATCTTCAATTCGTATTTCTAATTAGATGGTTATAATGTTTAATTTCATAAAATGTTTCTATTTGTATAGCTGCTATGACCTTCCTCCGTCTCACTCTTTTTTTGTTACGAATCACTGTTTGACACTATTTACTGTTTAACTTTGATTCAAGTTTTTATCATAGTTATATAAGAGAAAACATAGTCAAGTGAGATCTTTTTAGATTCGTCTAATCTTATAGTTTTATAATATCAATTTTTTTTATAATTTTTCATTGTACAAAATTTAAGTTAACAACCGTTAAAAATGTGCATCGGTATGTGTATCGGAGAGGTGTGTAACAATTACATTCAGATGGAGGTAGTATGATTTAAAAAACAAGCCGTCCGGTTTAGTTGCTGAATTTTGATATATTAAACATATTTTAAATGATGTGTATTCTAGCTAGAGTTTTTGTGATGTACTTTGAGTTTTTTTTTTTTAAGATGTATTTTGATTTTGTTGTATTTTATGATGTACTTTGATTTTTTTATAACATAAGATTCTGCATATACAAATTATGCATATATATAAACCTGTATAATATACGAAGTACTCCCTCCGTCTCACTTAACGTGTCTTGTTTGACTTTTGTACACGATCCAATACACATTTTCAACCGTTAATATCTTAAAATATGTACAACAAAAAATTATATAAAATATATATTCTAAAACTACATGATTATACAATTCTAACAAGACTCAATTCGACTATTTTTTCCCAAATATATACTTGCAATAAAATCGAGTCAAAGTTGAACAATGAACAGTGTCAAAAAATCAAACAAGACACGTTTAGCTGGGACGGAGGGAGTATTATTTAGTGTGAACCAACAAAGCGTATTCAATTCGAATCACTAAAAAATATTACTTCCATTGTATACAAATAAATTTTATGTTGTCCAAATATCTTTTTACTTCCTTAAGAGCACAAAACTAGTCATAAAATCGATACTGCCGCATTCTAATAAATAAATAAATTTCTTCAATGACAATTTTTAACATTTACGACATTCCAACTTGAAACATTAAAAAATTGTGACTTAAAAACGAAAAAATTACCATACTGCACAAATTAATTGTTATCGGTATAATAATAGATTCATGTAACAAAATTCTTTTTCTTCTTTAATAATATTTTTTTATACTTAACATACAATTACTAGGACGATTAACATTCATCTTATGGATCATGCATGTGTCTATATAGGATGTGTGGCACACTGTACATAATTAATAAATGAAGGTCGAATAAAACAACGGTCGACAATCTGTTATACAATTAATTAACGGTGTTAGAAATTTGAAAAATGAAATACATGTTGAGTGCAAAACTTGAACGCCAAATTGGAAGCTATAATTAGTAATGTATGATTGAGATGTGCCATCCCGTTAGCAATATTTGTATTAAGTATTAACGTCCGATACATGACTATAATTGCATCATTCAATAATAATAATAATAATATACGACTAGTAGTAGTAGTAGTAGAGGACTAGTAGTCGTAGTAGTTATATATAGATATAGATATGTGTGATGTGAAATACAATAATTGTGAAGTAATTAAGGTGGATATAAATCCACGAAATGAAAGGCATAACCTCAAAATCTCAAATGCATGAATACACATGATTAAATGAAAAGGTAATATTACTCATAATAATTAATATAGGGAGTGATCAGATGAGATGATGGCCAGAGAGCATGAAAATTGTTATTAAAGTAGTATTAATATTAGTTATAAGGAGCTAGTAGTGTGTTATTATAGTCATAATAATATATAGGTAGATGAGATAGATCGTCGTACGTGAGACACCCGAATATTACAAATATCTGGTTGACAAGTACTCGACATCCCACAATCTCTATCAATGTTCTTTTTGTGTATTGTGTGTGTGTGTGTGTGATTGTTGTCGTTCGTTCCAAATTACTTGTAATTCAATTCCTTGTGCCATTTGTTTTTCCATATTGCACGCTTCTTTCCCTTTCAAAAATTTTTCCCCCCATTATACTCTCATAAAATTCAAATTTAATGCTATAATTAATAATAGACCTCTCGCATGGGATTCTATATCCTCCTTCCTCAACTCTTGTCTGGCCAAACTTGTCATCGTGTAGGCTTAATTAATTAATTGTTCATATTAATATAGTAAAGAATTCAACCGACACATGAAAAAATAAAATAAAATTAGTCTTGGTTTGAAGAAATCCATTTGGATGAACTTGATTGATCATCCCATAAATTAGAACTACTTGGCTTGAAATTCTTCTTTCCTTTGATCTTCTTAACTTGTGGGCTCTTTGCCTGATTTGGAAAGGTGTAACCTCCATGGAAATATCATTAGAAATCCCCTCATATCCGCAAAGAGCCGTAGGAGGCTGGTCAATGCTTATCCAACTCCAAGCTCTACACTACAAGAATTTTCTGAGCGATCGAATTTTTTTTTTTATAAAATTTGGTCACTAAAGAGGTTAGCGACCGAATTTGCGATCGAAATTCATTAACTACCATACTTTTAACTACCAAATTTCCAATTTTTCTAGTAGTGCAATTCATCATGTACTCCGGATAAGTCACAGTCTCACATATAGTGATGTAAATGGGTAGGACAGGGTATGGAAATATAGGATAAATCCGCTCACTACCAGAAATACAATTACCCTATCCTTACCCTACCATATTACCCAAAAATCAAGTATCGGGTATGATTCGGATAATACCCCTCGAGTATACGGATTATCCGTGGGTAAAGGGATATCCCAAATCTTAATATTACATGATTAACCACTCTACCCAACCCAACTTTAATAAAGAAAAAACTTATTTTTTTCCCAAAAAAAATAGAACCTTCATGCATGTAATGCACAAAAACATAATGCATTATAAATTTAAGTTGAAAATTTAAAAGAATATTTAAAAGAAAACCGCTAAAGCAACATACTATTCTTAAATTAGTAAAAAAATTTATAATAAATCTTTTTACTGCCAAATCTCAAGCGCTCTGCGCTCATGCACAAATTCGAATATATATAAATATAAATATTATAAATTTATATAAAATAAATACCGGGCAATATATAAAATCCGTATCCTACCGCATCCAATATTATTTATTTCGATTTCAGTTAATACCCTACCCGTTACCCGATTATATATACCCTATCCGCACCCAATACCCAATTACCCGATAGGTTACCAACCCGACGGGTGAAGTTGTGAACACCATCAAAACACGTCTCAACCGTCAGCTAAATATTTAGGGCCTGTTTGTTTTGGATTGTTAAAAAAGGAGAAGTCAGTAGAAGAAGGAGAAGGAGAAAGAAGGAGAATTCAAAAGCAAAAGCAGCTCAAATAATTGTTTGGATGGATATTATTAAAGTTGTTTTTCAACGGAAACATGTTTGGATAAATTGTACGTAGAAGAACTTTTGATATATTAAAATTACTAAAATGGACATAAATATTATAAGGATATTTATAGTTAATTTTATTTCCTTTTTAAATAGAGTTATTTTTGTATTTTTATTACTAAATCACTTCTCCTTTTAAAAAAAAGTAACCCCTACATATTTTGAAAAAAGGTAGAATTTTAACTTTTGCTTCTCCTTTTATTTTAAAAAAAAAAGTCAAAACAGACAGTTAAAAAAATTCAAAACAACTTTTGGAAGAAACAAAAGTCAAAAAGAGAAAAATTAAGGCAAAATAAACGGGCTCTTAGTTGTCATCCCGGAGCCAGGACGTCTGTGAGAAATGTCTAGCTGCAACGTAACAGGCATTCCACACTAGCTAGCTAGGGCTCATCAGGAGGTGTTGACTGTTGACTCAGCGAGTGAATGTCGTCTTTAATTAATTACGCGACAACGAGGTAATATATAGATCGATCTCCCACTCCCACATGACCACTTCTTCACAGATCTTAGCTTGGACGTGATTGATGATATATATGATGAGGGATACATATATGGCATGCATTACTTCGATGCTTGTGATCTGCTCTCGATAATATAATAATAATGTCAACTTTTTTTAATTTGTAATGATTGTTGTCGTCAATCATCATGTACACTTCATTTTTTTGTTGAATTAAGTTGGGGTATATATAGTAGGTGAAGGTCACTTTTACTTCAAAATTCAGTTATCGTCGTTAGCGCTGTGTTATAACTACGTGTATGTAAAGCAGTAAAGAACACAAGACATTTGTTGACCCAGTTCGGTTTTGCAACCTACATCTGGGGATACCAATCCAGGCGTCTCTACTAGACTGAAAATCAAGAATACAGACTCTATATCCAATGCCTAACACCTGAAACCAAACTCAAACACTAGACGAACAAATCTAGACGAGCAGACGTCGTTAGGACTCCCCTCAACACGTCTGTAGGGAAAACCACCATAATTGGAATCTCCAAGGCACGATCTCAGTCTGTCATTCACCATGATCTTCATCTAATCCCTGAATTGCTCCAGATTTCTTCTTGATTGTAGATCACACAATATCTTCAGATATCTTCGATGTAGACTCTTTCTTCAATCACATTCTTCTAAAGATTTACAACTCAATTCTTGAAGAACACACAAAAACTTTTTCTGTAATCTAAACAATGAATAATGCTTCTAAAAACTAATCGATTACAGACTCTGCATAACTAAATCAGTAAGACTCAAAATAACTTCCAACAGAGTAGAAAACTGTAACTGTCGTCGTTAAAGGGATGTGCTAACACATGTAACATCATCTAAATGAAAAGTACATGTTAAGATGTTCAAGCAAGTAGGATTTAGTACTAGCTAGTATAATTATTTTTATTATATTTGTACATGTATGTATGTATGTGGATGAATACTTTTAAGATCGAAAATTAACAACTCAGCTCAGTGGATTAGTTAATCACTGATCATTCCTAATAATAAAAATTGAGATATATTATGATGATTATATAATTTGAGATTTGACAGAGTTAGTTATACATGCATTAGGCTAGCTAGCTAGATCGAGTGATTGACAGTACCCATAAATATATATGTAATATATATATATATATATATATATATGTATAATGATGTGATGCTCTCTACATCAGGGGCGGACGCACGTTTGGACTACCGGGGGCACGGGACACCGCTTAAATTTGTGTTGTAAGGTAAAAAATATTTATGCTTAGTTTAGTGCACCCGCTTAAATTTTTGTGGGGACCCCAAAAGCTTGTGAAATCTGATTTGCGAAATCGAATAGGTGACGATTTTTTTTTATCAACGATTCTCTTATTATTTGTGCTATAGAGAAAGAATCTCTCCTCAATGTTATGAATGAAGCTGTTATTAGTCGATTCCAAAGTATGAAAGACCGTATAGAGTATTTGTAAGAGGTACGTTTTAATTGTTATATTTAATATATTTAAATTTAAATATTATATTTAATATATTTAAATTTAAATTTAAATTATTATTTTTGTGACCCCGCTTAAATTTTTTTCTAGATCCGTCACTGCTCTACATGCAGTATACATATATCAACATCGTCTTTTGCAACGTGCACCGCCAGCCACTTTTGTAAATTTTTCCACAAACAACTTATACCACTACATTTTCACCAAAAAAAAAAAAAAAAAAAACTTATAACATACGCATCAATAATGCTTAATTTCACCATAATATATATCAACCTATTCAATTCAGGTCCAGCATGCACTATAAGAGTATTATCCAATCCGTTGTTTAAACTAAAGTATGCATGAGAGCATATTGATGTGTTGAAAAAAGTTTTCAACAATGACATTAAAGGTTAAATTTAATCTGGCGACCCAAGTCAACGTATGCACACCACTTAATCAAACCCTACACTCAAGTAATACATGTGTATGTAGTGATTAGTGATTATATGTGGTGCATATAATACTTATTTCTTATAATTAAATCTCTAATAATACAAATACTCAAATATCTTGTTACAATAATTTATATAATACGTAGTATAATTTGTTAGAGAACAAAGCCCACAAATATAAATACAAATGGGGGCGTAGAGTGGGATTCGAACACGAGACCCTTGATTCTTGTTAGGTCCAAAATGACGAGACCTGAATTCAATCTGGCCCAATCCAACGTATGCACACCACTTAATGAAACCCTACACTCAATGCAAGTAGTATGTATGTGTATGTAGTGATTAGTGATTATATGTGGTGCATATATTTCTTAATAACTAAGAGGGTGTTTGGTTGTGCATTTTAAAAAGTGCTGCAGCGTTTAGAAAATGGATAATCAGATAATTGCTGTAACAAAACGTGCTGTAGAAAATTAAGTGTTTGGATAAGCTTATGATGTTACAAATCGCAATAATCAGGTAATCATTAAAAAGTGTTTGGATTTGCGTTTTTCATAGGCAATAATATGATAAAATCTATTTTTGGCTAAACGTAATTTTCTTGCAGCACCAAAATATAGCTGCAAGAAAATAGCGTTTTCATTCCCTCAAAACGCAAATAATAGATTATTGGAAGTTAGTACACAAACAGGATTAACTGATTATTTGCATTTTGCAAACGCAATAATCAGATAATCTGTCCGAAAACGCACAAACAAACACCCTCTAAATCTCTAATCTCTAATAATACAAATACTCAAATATCTTGTTACAATAATAATTGCATATATAGTAGTATAATTTGTTAGAGAACATATAAAGCCCACAAATACAAATACAAATGGGGCGGTGTGGGATTTGAACACGAGATCCTTGTTCTGATACCATATTAGAGAATCAACTCTCCTTAACTCAAGTCACTACAAGAGAAGTCACAATTTCGGAGGACCGAGAAAGCAGTTGGGAATTCCCCATGTACTGCTACAGTGGTACTTGGTGAAATTAGCGAGCAAGGGCTCGATAACTAGTTTTTGGGGAGAATAATTCAATATCATATATTAGTACTCAACATAATCCTATGCATAACATGAGAGCCCCAGATTGTTATAGATACCTTGTAATTACCTTTTTGGGTAGATAGAAATGAAGCTGGATCCTAGTATATACACAACCAAAAAAACAGAGACGCTAAGTGTTGTGGATTAGCGATGTTTAGGTGCTACTAAAATAAGAGTAGAAATTTTTTTAAAAAAAAAAAAAAAGAGAGAAGAGAAAAAATTAATGTCTCGGAAAGAGTTGCGAAATCCAAATTTTACGGTTATGGATGTTTTTAGAGATATTTTATGGGGTCACTACAAGAATTTCGCCGGAAGGCGAGGCAACAAAATTCTTTTGTCACCTTCCGGAGAAATTTTTTGTAGTGCACTGTCACTAATACAATTTTTGGAGATGATAGTTGTGGATCCATCTTACTACTAATTAATTTTTCCCATGTATAATTATTATGGGAGTGTGGAAATCAAGAAAGGTGTAATAAGATAATAAGAATTGGGAGCTAGGAAAATGATGTAGATTGTAGGCCGTTGGATCATGTTATGACATATATGCATGACCAGGAGAAAATGTAATGATCAGAAATAATGGCGAAAAGGATGGGGTGGGTTGCGAAGGCGACGCAAGAGAGATCAAGCAGATGACTATTGGGAAAAAAAATTAAAGTTTGATAGGGAAATTGAGTTTTGCTTTCTGGAGACAATCGACCCAACATTGATGCTAACCCCTCGATGTAAATGCCATTGGCGACTGCGACTTTGTTTCATTACAAATCATTCCCTGCTGTTTCATTTTTTATATGTAATTTTTTGTTTCCATCAATAAATGATATTTAATTCTTATTTATTCTATGCTATATCTAATAATTCCTTATTAGTTTGCAATTTGGATTTGAGAGGGGATTTGACATATTATGAATGTGAAATTCTTTGTTCGGGTTAAAATAATTTATAACTAAAGATTTGAAATGCCACTCATGATAAGGTAAGATTTCAAATGACAAGATAATAATGGACGGAATTCAAAATCTTGATGCTTAAATGCTAATTTGATGGAATTGTAATTTAAAATACATCAAACTCAAATTCATCAATGCAAATGCATCATTAGATTTTTCAATCTTTTGTTTGAAATGGATTAAAATAAATGGCTATGTACATAGATAGAATGTGGCGTGGAAGCCGGAACGATAGCTACAGTAATTCTATTCCCGAAAGAACCCTGTTCGAGGAAGCAGACCAAGAAGTTCACATCCCATATTGCTGAATTTTTCCGAGATCATTTTCAGAAAGAGCTATCCAAAATATCCACCATCCGATCTGAAGCTATATTGCTCTTACAGCTCGAGCAAGCAGATGTCCGTGATCCGTTCCCGTAAACCCGGACGAGAGATCGGAGAAGAATATCATTTTTGCTATCATTTTGTAATAGTACAGTATTAGCATGCCTTAATTTGTCCAAGGCATGAAAACATATATCAGTTCATATTTTGTAAAAGGAGTACGTACGAGCCATGCATGCACATCCGAACCATGCATGCACGTCTCAAGACATCATTTTGAAGAAGCCGCATCGCAAGACTCGTGATCATGTTGCAAGACCCGAGTCCCCGTCGCGAGCCATGGAGCCACGTCGCAAGGCACGATCACGACTCAAAGCTACACGTCGCGAGACCCTCCACATCGCGAACCAACACGTCGCGATCCACCTGAGCCAAGTCGCAAGCCTCGTCTCCACGTCGCAAGCCACCACGTCGCGAAACACCCTATCACGACGAGACAAACCACGTCGCCAGACCCCCACGTCGCTAGCCTAGCGACGCACGTCGCAAGACTCACGATGGCCACGTCGTGAAACCCCTTTCACGATGGCTCTCACGTCGCCAAGGGTAGGTTTGCGACGGCTCTCACGTCGCTAACCCAGGGATCACGACGTGACCCTCCCTTTCGCGACGGCCAGTGTAGATTTTTGCTCTCTTTTTCATTTCTCTTCGTGTAATGTTACATATGGGGCATTGGCAAGTATAAATAGCCTCCCCCTACCCTTGTAAAATCATCTTTTGTTTGAATGAGTAAGACTTAGCATATTTTGCAAGCACTTCCAAAAGATCACTACTATCATCCTCTTGATGCATAATCAATAGGATACTAAAATCAACTTGGTATTGAAGCTTACCATGTTGATCTTCAACCAACAATGGAACTTAATGAGGTTGTGAGGACAAGACATAGGGGCTTGTTTGTCTTCCATTGTTATTTACTTGAGTTGGTAGCTTCCATATCCATCTCTTCTTCACCTCCTTGTTTCTTTTTATTTTCATTTTCAATAATGTATCATATGATCCTTGGCAGAATGACATGAAAAAAGGTGAAATTCCACTCCCGTTGTTGTCTTTTTTTACAATTAACACTCAAGCGTTAACAAAAAATGTGTTACTTATTATTGTTGTCATCAAATATGAAATTCAATAATATAAGGAGCGAGTTTTGGAATTAAATCACCCTAATTTATCAATTTTCTTCAAGTTAAATTAGTCATCAAACTTTTTGAAAATATATATACATATATATATATATATATTTTTAAAAAAAAGACTTTTAACTTCTATTTTGTGAGAGGTGTAATATTGGGATCTAACAATGTATACATAATAATTTTTTTTAAAAAAAGACTTTAAAATTATGTGTATCTATAGGTAATCTCCATTATATAATAAGAATTTTTTTTATTTTAACTTGATAATTTGATCATTAAAATTATGGTAGCTAATAAGTTCAATCACTAACCTTTTGAGTAACTGAATTTTGATTCTGAGAATCAAGTATAAGTATAACAAAAGAAACTTGAGAGAGAGAAGGCAACCCAAGATTATTAATTGGTTCTCCGGCCATTAAATTGACTTAAAAGAAAAAAGATTATTAATTGGTTAAAATTAAAATTAATTAATATGCGAAAGAAAATGATGAGGTCTAGCTAGCAAGGAGGTTCAAGATTACGAAAGTGTACATATAGGGTATGTTTCGTATGGTGTATTAGGATGTATATTAATCTTATGCACTAAAACAATGTTATCCTATGTTTGGTGATTTCTAAGAGATGTATAGGTATTATTTTAATGAGGGGTTTGATATATTATTTAATACCTTGTGGGAGGATGGGTTTAGGGTGTATTATTTTTATTTATGTTTATTTTTCTTTTTCCTTTTTTTTCCTTATGCATCTCATAACTATTAAATATTATGATATTAAAATAATATTATTTTTAATATATTATTTATTAATATATTAATTTTTTTAATTTAATTATTTAATGATTATTTTTAATAAATTCTTTATTAATATATTAATTATTTTTAAATTTACTTATTTTTTAAAATAATATTATTTTAAATATATTATTTATTATTAAGAAAACTATTTTTATTTAGTTTTTTAAAATATAATACATCATGATGTAATACAGCATCATCACCAAACACTATATATAACATTAATTTAATACAATACATCATAATATTATACACCTGCATTAAATAATACAATACACCATAATACAATACAGTGTTCAAAACGTGTCGTTATTGTAATGGTGGTCACCGGGCTTTATTATTTGCAATTTTGACATCTTTTGCAATAATATAAGTATATACTCAATGTACGTGTATATGTGTGTGTGTCGTCGCATATATAGTCCATATTCAGGACCCATAAATCATACTAATTTTGATGATATCCTCTACACTCTAATTAATAATACTACTACATTCAATCAATAATATTTAATTTTTCATATATACTCCCTCCGTTTAGAAAAGATAGTTACATTGGTAAAATTGGCATTATTCACCTAAACACTTTGATTTGAAGTTTTATCATAGTTATACAAGTTAAAATATAGCCAAGTGAGATCTTGTTAGATTCGTCTCATATCGTAGTTTTTAAATATCGAACTTTTAGAATTTTTACTTCTACCGAATTTGAGTTATTAATGGTTTAAAATGTGCATTGGACTGCGTGCTGGGTGGGTCCGTAGCTATATTTAAAAAACGGAGGGAGTATATATTTATATATAGCCCCCTAGCTAACACATCAAGGACAAAAACGAAATCGAAAAAATATTGAGTCAGAAGGCAGTGACCCCTAAAATAGGGGGGAAATTAATAATGCATCATCCATATCCAACTTACACCAAACTTTGATTAAACAAAATCTAACCATGTAAGGCATTGCTACAAATATATACTAGTATATAATAAGATGCATTGTTACAAAGGATTGAAAAATACTCCATCCGTCCCAACTGAAATGTCTACTATTTTTTTATGTTCAATCACAAATGTCTTCTTTCTATAAATAAAAATAATTTTCTCCTCCAATAACTATGTAGATCTCAATATATACTCATAAATTAATTATACCTTAATTTTCATACTCAATAGTAACAAGACAATTTTAATGGGATAGAGGGAGTACTATACTAGTATAATGCACCAAATTTTTATACATATAAATACTACGAAAAAGAAAAAACAGGTCGAGTTCCATTTGTACACATATGGCCGGATAAACCACGTGAAATTGTCACATTGTGAGACCCATAAATAAAACGGGTCACTTCACACGTGTCTGCTCATGACAAGGCATTGGACATCAGCACGTGCGGCCCCACCCACACGTGAGGGATATCCTTCTTTTTCCCTTGTCAGGCCCGGGCCTCCCCCATCAGCCCATTTAGGGCCCAATGCTCGTTACCTTCCGTCCTCACTCCTCACCTCATTGCCTGTGATTTTCTGATTATTAATAGTAGTATTCCTCCCTGAAGTTTGACCCTTTTTTTTGCAGAGTAATTTATGTTGTAGGGTTTAGTAGTTAAAATGATGTGAGTATTTGTATTTAAGATTCTAATGAATTTTGACACTGTTTATTATTTAACTTTGGCTTAATATTATCGTAATGATGTAATTAGAGAAAAATATTCAAGTTTGGTCTTGTTAGAATCGTTTAATCGTGTAGTTTAAGATTATATATTTTATACAATTTTATATGTACCCATTTTAAAATATTAAGAATTAAAAAAATGTAAGGGACTTTGTGTAGAAGAATAAAAGTGCATTGGAATTTGTGCAGAATAGTAAAAGTAATTACTTTAATGGAATTTTAGAATAATTAAGATTCTAATCATACATATATTAATTAATTTAATTTATCTAAAAATGAAAAGTGATCAAATTTCGTGGGACAACCCAAAAAGGAATAGGGGTCAAACTTCGCAGGACGGAGGGAGTACTAGTTTACTTCCGTTTCTTTTTTTGAGTAAAAAAATAAATTTAAAAACAAAATATGAAAGAAAGAATAAATTGCTTCTTTAATTAGGGTTAGTTTAATTAAGGAACTTTGTGTAGAAGAATAAAAGTGCATTGGAATTTGTGTAGAATAGTAAAAGTAAGATTAATTTTTTGCTTGTTTTTTTTAGCTTTTTATTTTTTATTTATTTGCTCGCCTTCTTAGGTTGTATCAAAAAAAATTTGTTTATGTCCTTTAATAATTAATAATTATTAGAAATAATTAGTGGAATAAGTTTGGTGTGTGCACTGTGGTGTATTCAAATTTGGTCAAATATCTTTAATTAGGGTTTGTATGTGTGAATTTTTATGGCATCTTTGTTTGTCCGTCTGTCTGTCTGTCTGAGTGTCTCACTGTCTCTAACCAAAGGGCTTATTTTAGTTACAAAATTAAGCTTATCAAATCAGATTTTGTTTCTTCACCAGTAATGCCAGTAATACAGTTCATATACTTAGCTTATGCTGTTATGCATCAGTGATCAGTCTTTGTATCTATATACTGTCAAAAAACATGGCATATATTTTCATATATATTACGGAGTAATATATAGGAGTATATATATATATATATATGTTATACATACAATAATGCACCACTGATTAACAATGCCATAATCATGGACATAAATAAATATATGTGGAAGAATCTGACAATGATAATAACTGTACAAAAAATGGCCAGAAGGAATGTTGACCAGGAGACACAAGTTGACCAGGATTAATAAAGCGAAATATAAACAGGCAAGAAATAAATTAAACCAACATATACATACATATATTTTAAAAACAAGCTTGGCAGATCAAATGTAGTTCTCAAAACAGTTGAATTTATGTAATTAATGATATTTGTAAGAATGGAATCTTATGCTTATTTTTATTACTAGTATGTTGCAGTCCTATCCGTGCAATAATGCATAATGCAAATTATTGACTGGTTTGATTTATATTATAATACTCCATCGTCTTTTTTATAATTGCACAATTTCTACCCAATGTTAACACATAATTCATAAATATTTTTAATAATTAATAATTTAAATTTTGTTAAAGTAAAAATTATAATAAAAAAAATTCTAAAACTATATGAATAAACGAATACAATAATATTTTACTTGAATACATTTTTTCTAATAATATTTCCCTTGAATACACTTTTTCTTATATAAATCTAAAAACAAAATGAATGAAAAAAAAAGTGGGTTAAAATTGCTTTTTTTTGGCTTTGACGGTTAAAATTACTTAATGAATAATACTGTCAAAAGTGATCGAATTGAGCAATTAAATAAAATGGAGATAGTATGTTCCAGTAGACTACTATTATACCCGTCAAGTTAATTGTAATAATTTATTTGTGTTAATTAAATCGGATGATATAAGCAAATGTATGTCATACTCATTCGTGGAGGTTGAGCGCCTATTTGAATTGGTGTTTTTAATTTATTTTTTACTTTTTTCTTATAATTAAAACAAATGCATGCATTTTTAACAATAATTTTAAGTGTAATCAAAGAATGAATAATACTAGTTTTTTGCACGATAAAATAAACTTTTGAGCTATGTATCTAACTCAACTATTTTTTTTTAAAAACTTTATTTTAAAAAACGATATTTTTTTATTTTAAACAAACGGCAAAGCCATATAAAAAAGACCATCCAAACGGGAGTTGAGTCGTTAATAAATCTATGTATAAACATATACACTATATAAATATATGGAGTATAGTATATTATATGAGGTTTGACTGAGCATGAATAATTAAGCCATTGAAGATAATGTTTTCGATAGGATGATGAAATTGAAAGTAACGATAGGATGCGCCCCAACTGCCCCAGACAGTCTGAAATTTAAAAATATTACTACAACAATTCAATTCCAAAGAATCTAATGGAAATTGCAACAACAGGACAAGAGAGGAATTAAGATGAGCCAAAGAACACAGGAGAAGTATAATTATAAATTATTATATACTTATTTATAATATATTCATGATTTATAGTATAATAATGGAATATGATGTGTAATGAGTTCTAGGTGTCACAATTTTCCAGTTGGAAATTCTAAGGCGTGTACGCAACAGTCTTTTCAACAGTAAGAAGAATTATTAATTGAGTTTTATATTTTTCTTAATATAATAGTAAGTGTGGAGTAATGGAAATTTTATTTAAAACGGAAGGGATAGATGATGATGATGATGATAATAATAATCGTAATTGCAGACGGGGGAGTTTTCAAGTATGTGTTATTCTTTCATTGGCATCTTGCATTGCAAAGTTCATCTTCATGTAATAACGCCCATTCTCTATTACTTAATTTCAGACTTATTACTTATTTTTTAAAAAAATCAGATCAGACCCTCAGGCCTGATTAAATAAGATCAGACCAGATCAGATAAGATCAAATCGTTATAATAATACAGATAAGATAAGATAAGAACAGACTAGATCAGATCAGACCAGACAAGATAAATTCAGATCAGATCAGACTAGCCAAATTCAAGCCTATAGAACAGGGCCTTAGTCGTGTTTAATTTTGTATGCATGTGTTTAAGAAATTTCTATACGTAATTTGATGATAATGGGATTATTACATTTCTGGATACTTCATAATTGATATGAGCTATGGTTGTTAAGATCAGGATCCTATATGAGATCGTTTTTTTCTTTGCAAGATCGGGATCGTAGGATCGAATCTGGATCCTAAGATCTTATGAAATTGCAATAATGGATAAACTCAATGCATGCTAACAAGTAAAAGCATGATTTCGTGTGTTTATGAATCTTGCAAATTAATTCATACAATACATGAATACAAAAACATCACAATTAAAACATAAAATATTTCAACATACATACATATTACAGTATGTTTTTTTACACACCATACGGGAGTACAAGTTCTTAAGTTTAAAATTAAAGAAAATAAGTTACTTTCATCCCAAATCATAAAATCCTACAAAAATTTATGTATTTAAGAGGGTATGATCATAAGATCGTAGAATCGTTTAAGGGAGTATGACCATAAGATCGTAACATTCTACGATCAGGATCGGGATCTTATCTAGATCTTACTAATTTTAAGATCCATCGGGATCGTTTTAGAGAGGTGTTATCGTAAAATTATAAGATCTTAACAACTATGATATGAGCATCTATGAATCTTTTCTCTCTCTCGTTTTAGAGAGGTGTTATCTGTGAAGATTGAGCAAATATATTTCTGGCCCAACTCAGCTTGGCCCAAAATGTACATTTATGCATTAAAGCCCAGAAAGCCAACCAACGACTCAAACCCATTTTTAGTGATTACTGGTTTTGTTTGCTTCCTCTTTGATTTGGGTTCAGTCATGGATAATGTAGATTTAAGAAAATACCGACCGCGACGTCTTACTCTTACATGAGAAAATATATCACTACCCTCACCTACCTCAATTGGTATTCTTCTGAAAGTATGGAATAGAAGAGTTATTGGCAAAAAAAATAAATAAATAAATAAATAAGTCTTCCATTCCATACTTTCAGAAGAATACCCTCAACATAATAATGGATCTTTAAAAATAGGTAGTATTATGGATCTTCAAAAGAATGGTAGATGGTGGATAACCTTTGCCAATTGTTTTCATTTTCCTAAACTTGGTGATTTTAGGGTTAACCTATTACACATTACTAAAAAGATTTGAGGTGTTAATAATAAAGTGAAATAAGTAGTATAATCTCTTATTCTTCTGTCCATCAATCTCAACTTCACTTAATAGTCATCTGTACACAACCTAGGTGAATAATCAGCAGCTTTGCTTTCTCAAGAAAACAGACCCAAGACCATTTCAGTTTCATCCGGACATAGCACTTTTTTTTATTGCCAAACAAGCCAAATTAGAACATCTAAAGCATTCCCTACAGAAAACAAATCCAAATCGAACCCCAAACTCACTCCAAACAAATAAGCATGTACACCCGCCTCTCACAGTCACTTATTATGCACTGAAAACATAACATGGAAAGATCCTCACAGCCAGTTTCTACGCTTTCCACAACCATTTGATTGAAACATTACTAATCAGACTCTACTAGAGTCACTCGAGTACTGAGTATTCTAATTTCAGTTAAATTGAAACAGGTATACATATCAATAATGTTACTGATGAAACTTTTCCCCAAATGTGTCTTCAAACTACATCTAGCTTGGGGTATTTCCATCCACTGCTAGAAGTGAAAGAATTGATTCTCATTGGTGTTTACAGAACCACATAAAAGAAAAATGACCACATGCATATAGAGCTCGTTTGGATTGGCTTCTAGGGATGTGCTTTTGGCTTTTGCTTCTGCCAAAAGCACTTCTAGTAGAAATTAGGTGTTTGTTTTGGCTTTTAAGAAAAAGCAAAAGCACATCGAAAAGCGAAAAAAGTGCTTCTGGGAGAAGCAGCCCAGGGGGTGCTTCTCCCAAAAGCAGAAGCCAAAAGCACCTCGTAAAATGTGCAAGGACTTAAATACCCCCACTACTTAATACTTCATTACACTATAAATATATCTTATTATCATATTAAGTAGCATGTCCTTTTTTGTAATTACCACACTCTAAAAGCACTTTTCATTTTTATGCATCCAAACATATTTTTTAGAAAAAGCCGCTTTTCAAACATTCCATCCAAACACAAAAGTTACATGCTTTTGCTTTTGACTTCTGCTTCTGCTTTTACTTTTGGCTTCTGCTTTTTTCAAAAGCCAATCCAAACGGGCCCATAGAGCCTCTTTGGAATGGCTTTTTTTCAAGTGCTTCTGGCTTTTGCTTCTGCCAAAAGCACTTTTGAAGAAAAAAGAGTGTTTGTTTTGGCTTTTTAGAAAAAGCAAAAGCACCTCGAAAAGCTGCAAAAGTGCTTCTGGGAGAAGCAGCCCAGGGGGTGCTTCTCCGAAAAGTAGAAGCCAAAAGCACCTAGTAATGTGTGCAGAGTCATAAATGCCCCTATTAATTTATTTTAATTACACTATAAATATATACTATTATATATAAATAGCATATCCTTTTTGGTAATTTACACATTTCAAAAGCACTTTTCACTTTTACATATCCAAACACACTTTTGAAAAAAAACTGTTTTTCAAACATTCCATCCAAACACAAAAGTTACCTGCTTCTTTTTTTGGCTTTCACTTCTGCTTCTGTTTTTTTTAAAAGCCAATCCAAAACTAATGTAGACTTGAGCATTACAGCTCACAACACAAAATAGCTCTTAAGATTTTTATAATTTAAATTACTACATATGGAAAGGGAAATACACAGACAAGAGTTGCTTGGAAAATATTGCAAAACAAAAACTATCAAACATGGGAGACAGAGCCAATGAAATAATTTAAAAGACCACACAAGCAGCTTCAGTAATGTTAATAAAGGTGCCAATATTCTCTGAAGTCTAAACATTACTAATTGTTCACTTCTTTCTGTTTCCTACCATTGGTGACTTGTTGATCATTGAGAGAGTACTTCTAGTAATTTAGCCAAATTTTCTTTGATTTATACTAGTGTATAAACTCACAAATGAAATCTATTTTTCTTGCAGAAACATGCAATATATTGTTGGATGAATTTTACCATCTCTTTTGACATGAAGTATAATCACTTTCCCTCCCCTATTCCTAGACTGAAACATACTGTACTTTTTACTTTTTGTTAGCAGTGTTAATTGTTGAAGAGATATTGTTTCAGACACATTTGTCTGTAATGTATCAACAATGATCTAGTATCCTAATGTGTATAACAATGATCTAGTATCCTAATGTATAACAAGGCTACTACTGAATGCATCGTTTTGAGGCAATTATCACTTAAGCTACATGGTGTTACTGTTCGTCTTTTACCACTACTCAAGCCAGCGTGATCAAAGACATAATCTTACTTCAAGAAGTGAAACATAATTATCATTAGAACCCATTACGGGAGGCCTCCCTGGACATAATATTGTTTCTCAATTCACAATTTAAAGAAGAAAGTAATGCGCGGTTATCTCATTCAAACACAAAGTCACACTCACAAAGGCCTCGATTTCCAATGAAGATATACTATAACAGCATTCAGATCTAATCAAACAATCATAATATAGACAGAAACAATTCAATTAAAAGCTGTAATTTCAGAAAGCTAGCAAAGCAATGCACTAGACACCTGCAATTGACCTTAGTTTAGTCCTCATACCACTGAGCATGCCCAATAAAAGATTCAAAAGAGATAACAGAGTATCAAGTCTATTATTCAATACTACTATTGAAACCCTTCTTTGAAGGTAGCAAAACTTGTCAAATTAAGAGTGAACAACCAAACAAACGTAACTAAACTAGAAATTTCAACAAGGACAATAAAACATTTCAAGAATTTACATATACAATATTTCCAATTACCAGCCAGTGAAAAAATTTGAAGAATATGAAGCCCGCATAGCAAGAACAAACATATAGTGAAATTGTGTGCGCAGTGACAGAAACCAGTAATCGACGCAATTCCAAACAGAAGCATAAGATATATCTTCGATATCCATCGAATCATTCAACCCCAGAACAAGAAAAAATCCAATAATTTAGGTTTGAGATTAAAGAGAAGCTCTTACACCGGGTGTTTCTGAATTTTCACGCTACAAGCCAAATTCTCAACGCTGCGATTCAGAATTTGGAGCCTCCTTAGGTCTTCGATTGCAAAGTTGCGGAGAAATGAATGGGATTTTATTTAGCATCATCTCCCATGGGCTTTTAGGGTTATAGAATAGAGTTGTGGGATTTGGATGGGTGTACTTACTGCGGCATACGTATTAACCAAATTCTAATGGGGTGAGGATTTTGTTGTTTGGAATTTGGTCACCGTCCCCATCTGGTTTCAACAAAATTTGGAATTTTGTTGTTTCTGGATATCCTCACATGCATAATAATTTCACTATGAACTTCAAAGTTGAAACCAATACAACCAACCAATTCCAATTTCCAATGTATCTCAAATGCACTTTCAACAGCCAGGTTGTCCTAAAAAATCCAAATGTTGGCAAATCCATTTGAAGAAGAGTTTAATCAATCAAAATACAGAATCAGGTAAAGTAGATAAATACCAGCAGTAGTTAGCACCAGACTCTGAATTCAGGATTTTTTTTATTTGGTCGGGTTGAGACTTCCTTAACAATCTCAACTAGGAAAAGAATCCGGCATATCCTCCGGCATTATTAGCACAGCCTGTATACTTCGCAGGGTATGTTGAGGATCAAGTGAAGCGTCCACTTCGAGTATCCCTTCGGATTCATCAATCTGCAGCAAGTCCAATTGAGACTGCAACAGCTCAGGCGGCATGAAATGCTCGCCTCCCGCTGCTCTTTTCTCCAATCGAGCAGCCAGCACCTCAGCGCCCACACTCAGCAACACGAATTTCACAGCACAACACAGTTGAGAACAACCCGGAGGAGCGTGATCAGGGTCCGCGCATCGAAGAATATCTCTATAACGCTTTTGAAGAGCCGAACACCCAAGAATTACAGTCTCTGCATTCACCAAGCTCGCCCTTAGGGCATCCCGCAGTTTTTCGAGCCAAGGAATCCGGTCTTCGTCCGAGAGAGGGATCCCATTGCTCATCTTCTCTGTGTTGCCCATTTTTGGATGCAAATTCCCAAATTAGAAAATTTTCAAAGAACGAACCTATAGTCCACGCCATTATTATCATTTGCTAAAAGAAAAATTCAGTCACTTGCAAACTTAAAGAATCCATAGCAGCTTCATATAATAAAAAGTACAGATTGTTTTCACTATTCTTTACTCTTTTTTAAAAGCAACAATAATCAACATCATTTCATACTCTAAAAAAGGTTCCAACGTTTTATTCAAAAATTATCACAAAGTTAAGAACCCATTACCTTTGTTTGACTTGGGATGGTAATCATCAGCGTCAATGAAGTGGCCATTCATCGCTTTCGCTAGCATGCCACCGATTGTACTGCAGAGAAGATCCAATACAACAGTAAATGGAAAAAAAAATTAGCATCATTTGGAACCTCGAAGACTAGTGGACTAATGCGAGTAATGGCCAAAAAATTTGAAGTTTGATGACAAGGCATAAACTTGTGCAAACACGAAAACTGGATACTCACGATTTTCCAGCACCGCTTACTCCCATAAGCACTATGGCAGTTCCTACAGTAGTGACAAAATGTTAGAATTATTAGATTGTGTAGGCAAGATTACAACACAAAAGGATTAGTCCTACCTTTAACAGATCCCATCGATGAGTTCAAATAATATGGTTGCAGCAGAATGGAGATTAATCAACTAAAACTCCCAGAACAATATATTTCATCACCAACAATGACTGATTGACTGCTCTCTCTCTGCCAATCACAGAAATCCAAACGTAAAAATTCATGTGCCAGTTGCTATGATCATAAAGATAAAATTAATCCTTGAATCAAAGCATATTCGAAGTCCTGCAAGAAATATAGAAACAAAAAAAGGTAACTACTCCACCAATTAATTTTTCCTTTTTCAGACATGTAATTTGTTCCTACTGTAGCGCCTGCCACCAAGATTGAAAATTCAATAGGAAAGGAAATGAAATTTCACTAATCGAAATTATGTCGTCACTGTAGTCAAAGGAGGTTTGGCCTAAGTCCTAACCCTTGTCCTGTCCTGATTCCTGTGGTGTGATTGGTAATCATTTTCACTGTTTACCCCTCTTGCCAAACTTTCAAATTAAGAAATGGGTTTACTCTGGAGGTGGGATTTCATTTCGATTTACACAACTTAAACTTTTGAATCTGGATCGGCGAACAGCAATTATATACCCTATGACATGAATAATGCCATGGAAGAAACTGACGGTGATAATAACTGTTACAAAAAAAAAAAAAAAAAATGGCCAGAAGAAATGTTACCAGGAGAGGAGAGCCATTACGTTTTCAACTGCTAATGGTTGTGATTTAAAAACCAGATGGAGCAATTAAATAAAAGTGGAGAAAGCATGTTCAAGTAACACTAGAAAATATAATACAGTAATAATTTTAATTTGGATACCCGTCAAGTTCATTATAATTATATATTTGTGTTAATTAAATACGAGGATATAAGCAAATGTATGTCATTTTGTGGACACTGATACGCTCCGTGGTTTATTCTATCAACAAAAAAATAAAATTAAATTAAATATGAAATGCCATGAACCAACATAGGGACATACAATTTTAATGATTTTCTTAAATGGAACAAACTACAAGTCTAAATCCAAAACAGGACAAACCAATGAAAATAATTGGTTAGCCAAAATATAAATTGACAATGTCAGACTTGTTCTTTATCCACAAAGAGTAAACAGATTAATTTATTGTAGTTGGTGCAAGACAGCTATAATAGTATGTGCCACAAAGTGTTACAGATGGAAGAAGAAGAAGTGAAGAAAAGAGCAATATCAGAAAAACCAAAAAGTAAAAATGACAATATAATATGCTGATCCAATCCAACCTGTATTCATAATGAAATTTGTATACACTGTTATTGAACAGTTAGAGTACCAAATGTTTTCATGCAACTATTTCTATTTGTTTTAGAATTGTTCCTATGGTTGCTCACCTGACATGTAACAAAACAAGAAACCAAAGAAAGTGCTAATTTACTTATGAAAATGGGAAAAGGGGGAAAAAAATGCACAAGCACCTTTGAAATCAGCCATGTAGTAGTGGTTCTAGTGCCGGTTGGGAGTCGATGACTTGATCACTAGATCAAGTTATCATTCCCTATTTCTTTTCAAATACTCAACATCTTTTTTTTAAAAAAAAAATTTACTTATTTTTGTATGTTTTTTTATTCGAATTAACCAGGGTTATTTAAAAAAAATGTTGTCATAAAAATTTATAGTTCAAAACAAGTTTGAATAATATTTATATCAATTATCTACAATATTTTCAATTATCTATGTATAATAATTAAACAAGAAAATTGATTATTTATTTCAGTTTTGATATAAATATAAACTTTTTTAAGATTGAATAATTGAGGTGTAGGTATTGGAATTTTCAATTATTCTTGTTTCATTGCAAAGTTAATGTAATATAAGTCGTGTGGAATTTTGTATACTTGTGTCTAAGAAATTTCTACACGTAATTTGATGATAATGAGATTATTACAAGGTTGGATACTTCATAATTGATCTGAGCATATATGAATCCTTTTCTTCTTTTTCCCTTTTTCGTTTTTTATTTTCCCCAAGAGTGCAGAGCTTTCTTTAGTCAGTGTAGTTTTATCTGGGGAAAACTAGGGTCCGGTACCCATGGACAAAATATTATAAGAGTCAAAGCCCATCCATTTTAAACATTGTGTTTTAGGTCCTACGTAATAATTTGGAAAATCACATACCAAGAACTTGGTAAAGCACATACTAATAATTTGGTAAACACCATAAGGTAATCGCGGTAAAACACATATTAAAAACTTGGTAAAGCACATATAGTATATGTGGAATAACTTGGTAAATATCATAAGATATTTGTGGTAAAGCGCATACCAATAACCTGGTAAACACCACAAGATATTTGTGGTAAAGCACATACCAAGACTTGGTAAATACGATATGGTATATGTGGAATAACTTGGTAAACATCATAAGGTATTTGTGGTAAAATAGATACTAAAAACTTGGTAAATACCATATGGTATATTTGGTAAATCACGTACCAGTAACTTGGTAAGTACTAATATATGGTAGCTATGGTAAAGCACATACTAATACTGTGGTAAATCACATATCATTAACCCGGTAAATACCATATAGTATCTAGGTAAGGCACATACAAATGACGTGGTAAACTAAGTCAAATATGTGATGGGGTGCAAAGTGTAATAAAATTGGAATGGTGCTTAAAAAAATAGAAACATTTTTAAAAATGGTCTAGTCCCAAATTTACCGTTTTATCTGTGAAGATTGGGCTCATATATTTCTGGGCCAACATAGCTTGGCCCAAAATATACTTTTATGATTTTGAAGACCGAATATGAATCGACTGCAAGATGATTGACACTGAAAGCCCACGACTCAATTGAATTATTTGAATTTTTTTTTTTTGCGGAAAAATTATTTGAATTAAATTCAAATTTTTCTGCTAGAATTAAATTGAAATTTAAAATTTAATTCAAATATTTTTTGATTTTTTATTTCGTTCGGATTGAATTATTATTTTTTAAAAAAAAAACTCGAAACTTTTGGAATGGTTTGTAGTATCATTTTTTTTTTTTGTAAACGGTAACACTCATGTGTCGGCAAAGGTGTGTGGGAGCTCAAACCACACAAATTACAAAGGGGATAAAGGGGAGGGATATTGGGCCGGGTGGGGATGGAACCCCAACCTATGGTTTGTAGTATCATTTGATTTAATTTTTATGGATTGACTTTTATTAATTAGGATTGTAAAAATTACTACAACTGTAATATAATGACTTGTGTAACTAAATCGATAGGGATATTATGACTAAACAATATTCGAAATTAAATAATTTTATTTTTACTTAATAATAAATACTTCCTCCGTTTTTTTAAGTCTAACATTTCTCATTTGCATTTTTGTCAACGCGCATTTTAAACCATTACTAGACTGCTTTTATGTCGTTGGTTACCTGCCGATTGTGTGTGTAAAGCCCTGGTAAGGTTCTTCGTAACCAACAGCTAAAAAGGAGTTGAACTTAACACACCTTACCTATGCGGACTACCTTCTCATTTTCTCGATGCGTTCCATTTGTACGAATCGCAAATAGGTCGATGACAAAATGGTACAAAGAAATCAGGATGACAGCGATCATTAGAAATTCAAATTCAATACAAGTAAAAATTTAAAAAAATTTGATATTTAAAAACTAGAAGATGAGACGAATCCAACAAGATCTCACTTGGCTATTTTTTCTTGTATAACTATAACAAAAATAGAAATCAAAATACTGCAATAACCAGTAAAAAAAGTCAAACTATTACAGGAAAAAAAAAACACGGAGGGAGTAATAAAGAAGGGAAATTTGTGAAAATAAACAGAGGATATTATCTAGAGAGAATGTGGCATATGCTCCAAGCAATTCTTAAGGCTATTAACTTTGAGAAAGTAATTAGATTTAGGTTTTGGAATTAACGGAGGAAAAGTCGTTTTAAATTGAAATAACTTTTTGGGTGACCAAATTGAAATAACTTTGAGTAATAATATTTGGTATTAGAGTTTAAATTGGAGTTTGAAAAGTAAAAAAAAAAAAGGTGGGGAATAGTAGCGTCTATAGTTTAGATATTAAAATTTAGCAGTTATTGAAATAAGTGTTTAATACTTATAAATTTTTAAACCATTTTTAATAAATATTTTAAAAGTTAAACATTAACTTTTTTTTCTCAAATACAGCCTAAATGGTGTAAAATGTTATTGGTTGCAGTGTACAAGACCCACTGTACAATGTATATGTGGACTCCCACACACTTTTGCTGACACATAGGTGTCAATGTTTATCAAAAAATTGGCCGACCAAAACTTTTTTTTAAATCTATAAACAAATTTTTTTATGAATACCGGGTATCTCCAGGCCATATTGAAACTAAATTAATTTATAAACAATTTCGTAAGCTAATTCATTAAAAAAATACCAATTTTTTTTTTTTAACAACCTATAGGGGCAAAGGGGAGGAATAGAGGATCGAGTGGGGAATTAAACCTCCAACTTACCAAGTATCCCTAAATACCAAGTATATTGAACAAATTGAACAAAAAAATTACCCCTAAAATTAAACCCTCTCCCAAAAATCTTATGCTACCCACATTTAGGGTAGCATAAGTTTGCCCAAATTTTAATCGCTCCACCTTGAACTACCTTCTTCCTCCGACCTCCGCCTCTTTCTCGCTCGCCCTATATCACACACGCATCCAACCCTACCCCATTGAGTGTCAAACGACCACCCTCCTCGTACCAGGGCCCTGGTGTTCATTTTTATCAAAATCCGCCACTAGTACAATACATCGGCTGTGTTCCTGTGCAGACAGTCCCCTGCAATAGCTGCATGTGCAGCCTTGCTGCCAAAATATAAATTTGTGATGTTTATGATTTATTACATCAAAAAAATAGTCTTTCTCATCACAAAATTCTTAACATTATAAAATAACACTCATCACAAAAATGATGGCATACATCACAAAACTGAACGCTGACATTATATATACGGTGGATATCACAAAAATGCTATCTCCTCCCATAACTACACTGTGCAGCCACTGCACCCAAGCCTTAACCCCAATCCACTGTTCTATACTACTACATTCGAAGTTTTCATAGTTCATAATAACTGTCTGCTTGACTCAGTGCACCATTTAACCATCATTTCTTCAATTAAATATTTTTTTTTGAAAAAAAGAAAATCAAGCTAGGGTTAGGCGGTTAGCCATCCTCACTTTCGTGACATGAAAATAACAATAACCATGATTTATATGCTAACTTACTATTTCATGCAACATACAATCGATACCTAACGCACCTAAGTTCAATAATATTATTACAAAAATATAAGAACAATAATGGGCAAATTATTTACCGGTGTCATTTTGGCACTTTCAATTTATTAAATGGTACAATTTGACTTTTTTTTAGTTTTTAGTGCCATTAGGTAAATCTTTTAAAATTTTACTATTAAATATTACTCAGTTTAACTATATATTTTTACAAATATTTACTGTAGGTGTTTAATGTGGAGTTTAGGGTTAAAAGAATAAACCGTTATACACTCCCGCTCACACTTTGAGATAAGATCGAAACAGAAGATCGAGACGCTCCAGAACCGATCGGAACACACCAATCTGCTCACACACTTTTAGAAGCCAAGAATCTTTCGTTGTACCTCCGCACCTTTTGTATCTGTGAACCCATCTTGAGATATGGAAAAGATAGGATTGGCTCTAGTCCCCGGCCCGCAAATGTCATTGGTGCCAATCCATCTCAAACAATACGTTACAAGGAAAGTATGCCATCTATATTAGTTTTGGAAGTTCTTGATTGATGTGGTACAAGAGACTCCCTGATCTATCCATCCATACTCAAGTTGTTCTAGTTTTTCCTACTGTATTACGTCGCAGATCTTATTGGCTATACGTTACAGTGATACTGCAAGAATGAGGTAAAGCTGCTAAATTTATTACTGCCCTTAAAGCACTACTGGAGACACTCTGGATTTTTTTAATTTGTTTAATTTTTCTGTTTTTTGTATCTGATGGATAGCCTTTGAATTTTATATCCAGAATGACCTAGTTTAACATCTTCCATGGCTTCACTCTATAACCAGTTTTTATTTCCGTGTTTCATAATGATTTTTTCCTACTAAAATCTAAAACAGATGTTTAGAATTAACTGTCAACAGGAGTGAAAAGTCCACAATGTTGGTGTTCTCTTGTTTATAAATGCTTGTGGTCCAATGTTTTTTTGCAACCTTTTTAGTCATTTGTAGGATTCCCCTTTTCACATCTTCCAGAACAATGTGTGTTGATTGAGGTGGAATTCTCTGATGGGATTTTAGAAGAATAAACTTGGAGGAGAAACACTGAAACAGGGATTTTGTTATTGAGCCTTTTGCCTGAAGCCTTGTTGGTAACACGGTTACAACTAGAATGGCTGGTGCCTAAGATTTAAGAAACTAAAACAGTTTCAACACTAGTGCCTAAAATTTAAGAAACTAAAATAGTTTAAACTTTTTAAAAATATCTAATCTTATATGCATTGTTTTAGATATCCCTCAAAATCCCGAATGTTCGACCGAAATTTTGGGTTTCGAAACAATTCGAAGCGAAATTTCATCTACAATATTTTTTTTGCAAAATTTTCATTTCAAAACAACATGTATTGACCAACATTAAAACAATTGCATTCACCCTTATTCATTGATCAGAGAACCAACAGAATTTGGTAATACAGATATGATAAAATATATGTTGTTCCGAAGGTGCACTATCCAAAGTACTTGAACTAGGTCTATAACAGTACTTGAACTATATTCATAACAGTACTTGAACTAGGTCTATAACTGTACTTTGATTATATACATAACAATACTTGAACTAGGTCTATAACAGTACTTGAATAGAAGCGTGTGTATTGAGTTAGCAATCTCCTAATCATATACTCTTCGGTTCCTGGTAGTCGTGGGTACATTTGCTATTGTCAGTAAGCGAAGCATACCAAATAAAAAACAGAACCATCAAATCTGAGTGCACCTTATCATATGGTATCACCATTCTACCAGTATACTTGAAATACAGTAACAAAGAAGAGTGATCTCCCAATACACCACACCTAGTACATCAGTAGTAATAAAATAACAACATATAGAAATAGAAATGGAAATTCATTTTGGGTAGGATGGGAGTTTTACATAATTAATAATGAACAACCAAAATACAAAAATAAATAAAAATGAGTAAATACATAGTGGACAAATAGGGATGGTAAAAATAATAAAGCAAAAGAGCAAAATATCGAATTCTGTTAGAATGGATGATAACTTCCCTATTTTCCTAGTCACTGTTTCCTAGTTTCAAGTTCTTGATTTTCTACCACCATAGAAAATTTTAAATAGATATATCATTGCGATCCCAAATAGGGAAGACAACGCATTTTCTTTTTGTTAAAGTCCCCTCAGTAATGGTCTTTTGAGATATCATCAAATCTACCGTATGCTAGACTCTCATTTAGGTAAGTAATTCTGGAATCCCACAAACTTATTCTCATAATTCCAATTAGTAGGAAAAGATGACTTGAGACATATTCATAATGGAACTTGAAGCACGGTACTTAAAACAAGTTAATAACTGTACTTAAAACAAGTTCATAACAGTACTTTAAACAAGTCTATAACAGTACTTTAACTATATTAATAACTATACTTGAAACAAGTTCGAAAGGGTACTTCATGGATACTGACTAACTTTTCGAGAATGTTTACTTGCTCAAAAAAATCTTTTCGTGAATAATCTAAGCAAATTTTGGATAAAGCTCATATTTCTTTTCCAACATAATATACAAAATGAATTGATAGTTGATCAACTATATTTGTCCATCATATTTGACCTAAGTACGTTAGAAGAATATGCAACATAAAACAAGGAACATGTCAATACCTCAAACCTTTGAAAGTGTTTGATTGTTGCTCAGATTAAGAATCAAATGAATTGTACTGGTGCAAAGAACCTGCAGTTACCTACAGCACTGTTTCAAAGATATTTCACCTAAATCACACTAATATATTCAAGTTATATAATACAAAATGGATCAAATCCCCCTCAATAATAGTCCTTTGAGATAAAATCACATCTACCATATGCTCTAGTCTCATTTAGGTAACTCCTTTTGGAATCCCACAAACTTATTCTCATAATTCTAATTTGTGGAAACAGAGGACTGTATTGGATGAAAAATGGCTCCTAATTCCTAAGCCATTTGGTGGCATGGCTATGAATTTCTTTTCACAACATTTACTAACCAGGTCCAGCGGTGGCATTGGAATAATACTTTTTACGAAAATGTGGGATTTTCCTTATTAGTTTGGTTGTTTGTTAATGTGCTGGATGAAATCCAGAGATCCTTTGTCACATATTGTCCAATCATCCAACGTCTGTGTGTATGCATCTCTGATATACTTAGAATATAGAATATTGATATTGTAATATAGAGTGGTATGTGGGAGGAAGCCAGACAAGGGGCCTTTGTTTGAATACTCCAAAAGGCATATATAATTTTGGTTAAGTCTTAAAAACAAAGGGCATTAGATTCTATTGTGTAAAAGAGTTATGAGATTCATTCTAATTTCTTTGATCCAAAAAGTGGCTTACCAGGTGAAGTGCTTATTTAGTGGTTATTTGAGTGGTGCTGATAAGATGGGATTGGAACGATGCTTTGTGCCAAACAAAGATAAAAAGAGGGGCCCCAAATCATAGTTGAGTATAAAAGTTTTATGAACAGTGTTGTAAGTTCTTTGCCTCTTTTTCCTATATTCAATAGTATATGATTTGCAGATATTACTCTTGGGCCCAAGGTGGATAATATGATCATCAATGCTTGAGTAACTGAAATGCCCAAGTGCTAATTAATATAGATCACGCTAGCTTATTGCAATTTTGCTCTATCTTGAATTTAAAGTCAACAAAACCTTCAATGATAATTCCTAAACTAAATTGCAAGCCTTCACTAAACAACTAATAATGAACTTTTAAAGTTGTAGTGTAGCTACTTTGGTTAACCAACAGTACTATATTCTCTTTCAAGGCCATTGGAAGCAACCAAACTCTTAAATATAAGACCTCATATAAAATAAAATACAAAACCAAACCAAACCAATAATAAACAATAGACCAATGAAAAACTTGAAAGCAACATATATAAACAGTAGACCAATGAACGAGTAGCATAAACAGTAGACCTTTATGGACGAGTAGCATAAACAGTAGACCAATGATAAACTTGAAAGTAGCATAAATCTTTATGGACTGAGTAAAGCAACGTGAACCAATGATAAACAGTAGAAATATTCAGCCATTGACGTGAATATATTAAATTTTAGAAGATTTTGATTTGATGTGTAATGTATAGGTTGTTACACTATACAAATTCAAAAGATTTGAAGAATCTTTTAAAAAAGATTGAATGATTTAGTTAAATTAAAGAAGAGGTAAAAAAAATTTAAAAGATTTACCTAATGGTACTAAAAACTAATAAAAAGTCAAATGGTACTACTTAACAAATGTAAAGTGCCAAAATGGGACCAATAAATAATTTGCCCAATAATTTATCAAAAAAAATCTATAAAATGTTTATTTATAATTTTTTCTTTAAAAACAATAATTACATCAGTTAGGGCCCGTTAGGATTGGCTTTTGAAAAAAACAGAAGTGAAAAGTAAAAGCAGAAGCAGAAATCAAAAGCAAAAGCATGTAACTTTTGTGTTTGGAAGATGGAATGTTTGAAAAGCGGTTTTTTCTAAAAAATATGTTTGGACGAATAAAAATGAAAAGTTTTTTTGTAATGTGGTAATTACCAAAAAGGACGTGTTGCTTAATATGATAATAAGATATATTTATAGTGTAACTTATATTAAGTAGTGGGGGTATTTAAGTCCTTGCACATTTTACGAAGTGCTTTTGGCTTCTGCTTTTGGGAGAAGCACCCCTGGCTGCTGGTGCTTCTCCCAAAAGCACTTTTTTGGCTTTTCGAGGTGCTTTTGTTTTTTCTTAAAAGCCAAAACAAACACCTAATTTCTACTAGAAGTGCTTTTTGGCAGAAGTGAAAGCCAAAAACACTTCCTTAGAAGTCATTCCAAACGGGCTCTTAGTATAATAAATTAGTATAGTAATCAACACAGGTGGTTATACTCCGGAAACCTATATAACTACCTCCTATGATGAAATACTATATCCGTGCCGAGAGCCTATTGATGAATTCAATGACGAGTGACGACTAATTGTAATTACCATAATAATAATACTGTAAAAACCAGATAATGAAATTATTCCTCTCCAGCTAACGGAGAATACAGAAAAGACAATTTAGTTTTTTTTAAAAAAAAAAAGAAAAAAAGAAAAAGAAATGCTAATATCATGCCTTTGCGAGAAATTGTGGCATATAACACCTTATGCACAAGCACAATCACATTAGGGCCCTTGTGAAACCCGTTCATTACGGGCAATCATCGGTCTCAAACATTCTCCTTACCTTAGCCTAGCCTTCTAAGCATGACTCTATTTGTCTCCCATGTCTACGCCTCAATCAGCTACCCTACCGCCACCCTATTGCCGCATGCCTGCCGCCACCTTGCTTTCGGCGTACGCATTTGACCTCCGACGTTTGAGCCAGACACCCGCTCCCCTTGTGATTTTCTTGTAGCCATGCCTTTGTGCGCTCTCCTATAAATTAGTCATTCCGTTAGTGTAACCAGAGTGACCAAAACCCACCCGAGTGGCAAAACCAACTCAATAGCATCTGAGTGAGTGAGTGTGTGAGTTATCTGAGTGTGTGAGTAAGACCATTAGTGAGTCATGGAATCTGAATGACCTTACCTTTGTGACATGTTTGAGACCGTTTGCTCTCTCTATGTATTGAAGGATCTTCGTGATTAATGCGTGTTGCTTGGTGCAATTATTAAGGATTGGTCCTAAGCCATAAAGATGATCCGCATACGAGATTATGTATCTCTGCTTTGTTTGTTGATTTCTCAGTGTATTATTATTTCCACATCTATTTTTTTGTTTTTGTTCCTTCTATGTGTATTTGTGGTTTCCGCAGAATTTCATAACAGTTGTATCAGAGTATACCTAACACACTTATGGAATGTCTTTTGTTATTTGCAGGTTTTTTGTCATAGGCTAATTGGGTCCCTGATTTTGAAAGAATATTTATCTTGTGAGGATGTTATTGAGATTTAGGGCTTTTCAGAATGCGGTCCAATCCGTAAACCAGATCAGACCAAACTGTATTTTGACTGTTTGGTTTGGTTTGTGGTTTAAAATTTGTGGTTTGATTTTTTTTTCTAGAAAACCGTAGTTTGCGATTTAGGTTTGGTCTGGAGAAAAAAGTAACCAGACCAAACCGTAAACCGCAATTATATATATATATACTATATATTTAATAAAAATATACTCCCTCTGTCCCACCTTAGATGTCGTGTTTGACTTTTCGATACTGTTCATTGTTCAACTTTGATTCAATATTATTATAAGTATATAATTAAAAAATAGTCCAGTTTGATCTTGTTAGATTTGTTTAATTGTATAGTCTTCGAATATATATTTTTACATAATTTTACTTTTATATATTTTGATACATTAACAATTAAAAAGTGTATTGCATTGTGTGTAGAAGTCAAACAGGACATCTTAATTGGTACAGAGGGAGTATATATTATATATAATATACTGTGTTAGTACTTTTATTTTTTTTCAATAGGTTGTAATAGTTCAAGTTTATTACGTATTTGGCTTGTAAATAATAAACTTATATTTTTTTTAAACTTTTAATTTGCATTTCGGAGTTTGGGCTATTAAACTTACGACTGTAATTCATAGGGTTTTTTTTTATGTTTTTAAAACTTTGGTTAAACCATAACCAAACCGCTTTTTTCGGTTTGGTTTGGTTTGAAATACTAAATGGTTTGGTTCGGTCTAATTTTTTTTTCAAACTATTTTTTTGCGGTTTGATTTGGGTTTGGTGCGAAATCGCACCAAACGCACCGTGTTCACCCCTAAGTGAGATTCCACATGTCCGAGAAGATGATACTCTACTCATATGAGTTTATATAGTTTAGAGTAATTATATTTCACCTTATGACCTTAAAAAGTAACTCGACACAGTAAAAAGGAAAAGAACAAAAGAAGTTGAATAAAAAATGCAATAAATTCTGGTCTTAGTGTGAACAGTGGAATTGTAAATGAGTTTTGACTTTTGGCCTCCAATCATAGCAGCGGCGTTCTTACAAAACTACTGTAACTTGTTCGGACGGAAGTACCCTTCCCCGATTTCCGTGTATTTATTCTTGTTGACGACAGGATTTAAAATTTTCGGAATTTCCGAGGGCTTTTTATTGGTATTATAGCGGAGTTTGTGAATGGAGTAGGAGTATTATTATTACCATTATGATGCCGTTGGCCGACTGTTGTCCATCTCTCGCTGATTGGATCCCACACACCAAAACTTTTTTTTATCATTTTCATATGCTCTTTTTCCCTTTGTAATAATTGGAAATGTTTGAAAAGTTGCTCCTACCACACTTTGCTGTCATGCACTATATATATACTATAGATTCATACTAGTATATTGTTCTATATTCATATATATTCTTCCATGCGTCACTACAAAATAAGAATGCTGTCAATAGATTCCACTGCTGGCCGTATACAATAACAACTTTCTGCGAGATTAATTATTAGAAAATTAATTTCAGGAATGGATTCAAAAACTTGATCTTTGGCGGCACAAATTTCCCAGAATGAAAGTATACTTCCTCTGTTTTCTCATGTTTGCTACGCACCCACTCAGCTCGCAGCCCAATGCACATTTTAAACTATTAATAACTCAAGTTCGGTACAAATAAAAATTCTAAAAGTTCAACTTGTATAACTATAATAAAGCTTTAAATTAAGGTGTATGTGTGAACAGTACCGAAAACTTAAATGGAGCAATTTTAGAAAAAGTGAAAAACGGAGGAAGTATTAGTTTAGGCAGTATTCTTAACAGTGGCGGATTTTTTTTAAAAAAAAAATTGTGGTGTCCCAAAAGATGTTGGAAGCTAATTGAAATAGGAACAATAATCACAGTTAAAAAAATTGAGTAAAGCTAGATTGGAATTGACACAGTGGTATCATCACAAAAATTAAATTGCATCAAGCCTAATGAAGTTAAATGTAAAAAAATTCTAGCTTAAAATAGCAATTTTATTAATTTGAGTGGTATCACATGCCACCCTTACTCAACATGCAGATCCGCCCATGATTCTTAATACTACTTCCGTCTCATTTGTAAATTTTGCATAAGCATTTGGCATGGGAAATTAAGAAAACTTATTATATACTATGAGATTAATCATGAGATAGAATACTTAAGTAAGAAAACTCATTATATTTGATATTGTTCATTAATTTATTTTGATTCAGTATATAGGAAATTAATTATAGGCCAGCTTTGATCTTGTAAGAACGCCTAACCGTTTAGTTTTATAGGAAACAAAAATAGCAACGGATGGATAGGAATGCAAAAAAGACCAAGCAAACCCATTCTACTATGTTTGTCCTGTTTAACTATTATAAATATCACATGTCGATATAGAAGAGAATGCATGTGTCCCTGCAGCAGCACAAAAATGTCCAAACGGCAGCTTCCAGCTAGTCAATCCGGTTTCTGTAATGGCAAAACAATTGCCAGCAGGTGCAGACATCGCTAAAAATGATGTGTAGCCCTTTATAAAATGATGTATAATCCTTATAAAATGATGTATAGATAGTAGTTTGTTTTTTTTATTAGTTTTTGGTTCATAACTTACATCCATCACTTTTTTATACTCACACATCATTTCATATACACAGACCCATCACTTTTGAATGTGACAGCACCTACAGGCCGCGAGCACCCAAACGATTTCCCCATCTAGTTGCACCTTAATGGCTTAATCTCCAATTGGGTCAATCAATAATAAATCACTCCTTCTGTACTAATTAAAGAATGACAATAGCTTCACATGCATAATTATGTGCGGCAAGTTTTTCGCATGAATTTTTATGTGACAATAATAACTTCCCTAGTTACATTACAAGAATTTGTTTGGCGGCCGACTAGTTTAAAAAATAAAAATGGGTTATGTTTAAAACTTATTTATTTAAAAAAGTTGTGTATTGTTTAAATATGTTCATATTAAAAGGTCTCTCTTTAGGTATTTGTGATTTTTGTAAATGCATAAAATTTACTTGGAAGATACCTATCAACTAAGCTCACGGTCGATAGTTGCTCTTGGGCCTCAACCTAAAAAGCTTAAGAAATACCTTTTGTTAATAAAAATGTATGTATTGATTGATTAATTACCAAAAAGTTTTCTTAAATATAGGAATCTAGTTTTGAGTATGTTACATTCTAATTAAAGTATAAATCAATATATATATATATATACATAAACTAGATAGATAAATGTTCTTATACCGGGTTTCTAATTCGTTCTCCCATTCCTATTCTTTTTACTAATTACCATTAACTAAATCATCTAATTCAATTACTAGAAGAACTAGGCAAATTTCACCAAAAGAATTGCACAACCCTAAATTATACTATATATTAAGGACGCTTACTAATGGCATACTACCTCCGTCTCAATCTTTTTGCTACGGACCCCCTTGACACACATGCCGATACACATTTTTAACGGTAAATAACTTAAACTGTGTGTAAAAAAATTATAAAAATTTGATATTTTAATAAAACTACAAGATTAGACGAATCTAACAAGATCTCACTTGATTATATTTTTTTCATAACTATGATAAAAATTTAAGTCAAAATTAAACACTGAATAGTGTCAAAAAATCAAACGTGATGATTACAATGCGACGGAGGAATTATAAATTGATCAAATTTGATAGATTCAAAATACAATGAACTAAATTCCACTAAATTAATGAAGGGTATCATGAGTGAAAAACGAGAAACTTAAAATACACGAGAAAGTTAATTAAAATAGAAACACACTTGTGCCAAATTATTCAATCTTATTACAATTTGCATCATCAATACCAATGATCCACATGCTTAATATATGCACCATTTTTTGAGTATGTTACATTCTAATGAATTATACATCATACTATACATAAACTAGATAGATAAATGTTGGGATTGGTTGCGGTGCAATCACCAAAAACCGCAACATATCAAGGCACCAATCCTATCCGTTTGTTTAAGATCCAACGGTCCAAAATGTAAAAGGGTAAAATTGTTCAAAAAAAATTTTAATGTCAACTCGCTGAAAAATATACATGTCATCGCTGAAGAACACTATGTATGTCGCTGAAATGCACACAACTTGTCGCTGAAATATACTATAGTGCGTCGCTGAAATATATTAAACCAAAGAATTAGGGTTCAACTTTTACGAAGTCGCTGAAAGAATACTATAGTTTGTCACTGAAATCTACTATAGTGCGTCGCTGAAATATACTATACTCCATCGCTGAAAATACATGGAAGACACGCTGAAAACAATATGTATGTCGCTGAAAATAATATATTAATCAACAAAATCGCTGAAAATTACATACCTTGTCGCTGAAATGTATTAAAATATATTTTGGAGTAATATGGCATAATTACCTTTTTACCCTTCCAGTTCATCTCAACCGTTGATTTAAAAAGCTAATCAACGGTTGGAAAAAGCCGCAGTACATCATGTCACCCTAACTTCTCCCATAAATGTTACTTCATCTTTCTCAACTAAGATGTCCTGTTTGATTTTTTGCACACAATTTAATCCACTTTTCTAATAGTTAATATCTCAAAATATATAAAAAGTTAAAATTATGTAAAATATAGATTTGAAAAAGATACAATTAAACGAATCTAATAAAACCAAACTCGACTATTTTTTTCAATTATATACTTACAATAATATTGAGTTAAAGTTAAATAATGAACAATGTCAAAAAATCAAACACGACATCTAAGATGGGACGGAGGCAGTATTATACCGGGTTTCCAATTCGTTCTCCCATTCCTATTCTTTTTACTAATTACCATTGACTAAAGCATATATCTAATTCAACTACTAGAAGAATTAGGCAAATTTCACCTAAATAACTGCACAGCCCTAAATTATTCTATTAAGGACACTTATTAATGTCATATAAATTATAGTAATCAAAATTTGATAAATTCAATACAATGAACTAAACAAACTCCACAAAATTAATGAAGGTTATCATGCGTGAAAAACGAGAAACTTAAAACACACTAGAAAGTTAATTAAATTGGAAACCACACTTAATTATGCCAAATTATTCAATCTTATTACAATTTGCATCATCAATACGAATGCTCCACATGCTTAAATCTAAAGACAAGCACCATTTTTTTTTTTAATAAAATAAACCCTTGTTTCAATCATCATTTCATTAATTCAACAATTTAAACACAACCGGGGATGAGGACCTAGCCCAAGCGGTTAAGTCCATTGGCTTCCAACGGAAGGTTGGAAGTTCGATTCCCACCGGCCCCCTATCCCTCCCTTTATTTCCCCTTTGTAATTGTGTGGCATGGGCTCCCACCACCCTTTCCAGGCCTTCAATGGCTCCTCCAAAAAAAACAATTTAAACACAACCCACCCAATTTCTCCTAATTCATACTCCATTCGTTCCTAAATAGTTGTCTCATTCAGCTCAATTTCAATAATCAAGATTTGCATTAATTAACTCATAACTTTTTATTTTTAACCTTCAACTAAACTTATTCCTATTAAATGCCAAGAAATAGCATTTATGTAGTAATATAAAGGGCAATATAGTAAAAATATAACATAACTACATATAACTACCTAAAAATGACAACTATTTTGGAACAATTTTCAAACTCTAAAAAGACAACTAAAAAGAAACAGAGAACATGCCCCAACCCACCACCCCACCCCAAACCCTCCAAGGCACATAAATAAATAGATACATGCATGTATGTATACACACATTTACAAAGGGGGCAAATTAGTAAAGACAATGCATTGAATAGAAGCATGAGCCCTTTTAAGCAGTCTTTCCATCTATCCACCAAAACTCCCTCCATATTTTTCCCCTAAACCACGCCTTAAACCCCTCTCTTTCTTTCTCTCTCCCTCACAAAAATCTCTTTGTCCTTGACCTCCTTTTCCCTTCTCACCTTCACTTTCTCTCTCCCTTACATCCTTAATCTCTCCTAATCATCAATGGCATCTTCCACTTCTACACCCTTCTTCTTCTTCTTCTTCACATCATCATCAACACCACTTCTACTCCTCCTCCTCCTAACCCTAGTCCCACTACGCTGCCACTCCTCCTCCATCCACGACCTCCTCAAATCAAAAGGCCTCCCCGCCGGCCTCCTCCCCAAGGAGGTCAAGTCGTTCACCCTCTCCGACTCCGGCCTCCTCCAGGTCTTCCTGGACGGGCCCTGCCTCACCAAATTCGACACCATGGCCCTCTACGAGAGCGAGGTCAAAGCCAATCTCACCCACGGCAGCCTCACCGGCGTCCAGGGCCTCTCCCAGGAAGAACTCTTCCTCTGGCTTCCGGTCAAGGACATCATCGTCGACGACCCCTCCTCCGGCCTCATCCTCATCGACATCGGCCTCGCCCACAAACAACTCTCCCTGTCCCTCTTCGAAGATCCCCCCGATTGCACCACCAGAAGTCAGTATTTTATTTTATGTATTTTTTTTCCTCCCCCCGATTTTCCGATTTTCAATTTTAGGGTTTTCTAATTTCTGACGAACATGTTTCAGAGGGTTTCACGGGATTGTTGGCTTTCGGAAAAGTTGCTCCTTTTTTCCTTAATTTTTTTTTAACCTTACCTTTTTTTAACTGCCGATCTCTTTTCTTCTGTAGTATTTTTTAACTGCCTGCCAGTTTAATTTACTGAAGTAGTAGTAGTAATAGCTGGAAGAGACATTCAGTTACTAGTAGTTCTTACAGTACCAGTTACCACCTCTAAAATTTATAACCTTTTAGTATTCTTCTCCTAGATTCATTTAATGCGAGCTTTTTCTCGTTGTTATCAAATTTTACAGAAACATTGAATTTAGATGGGGGCTGTAATTAAATACCAGACATTAAATACTCTATTTAATTTTCCCTTTTCTTTTGAACCAACACAGGTCTGTTGAAGAACAATGGCAGATCAGAAATGGCATTTGCTGCTTCACAAAGATGAAGAAAATTGATATAGTAGTATATACTAAAATGCCTCCTTGGATTTTTGACTTAGTTTTTTTTTGGTATATTAATTGAAATACTAATATATATTAATAATATTGTCAGGAGTAAGAGGTAGTATGTGGTATTACATGTTTTCCAGTAGTGTGTAAAGATTTGGGAATCAGATCTCCTGAGTGATTAATCATAGTACAAATGTTCTAACTTTTGCTGGTCTAATTTCAGTATTAGGTGACCAAAAAATGAGAAAATTAAAGTCGTTATGATTTGATAAAAATGGACAAACAGATACTTATGCAAATTACTAGGATTTATTCATTTTTTCCATTATCGATTGCGATTTTATTTTCTCATTATTAACATTTTACCCTAAAAGGGATATAAAATTTGTAGTATTATTGAATGAAATTGTACGAGTACAAATTTATAAGTGGCATAAAAAAATCTCAACTTTGCCAATAATTATTTAATTGATCCCACCTCATTGTTGCTATCATGCCATATGATCAAATTATTTCTGGAGGACAGACATCATAATTGCCTAATTGGATTATTCATGAATTGAAAATATACTCCTCCCGTCTTTTTAGTAATGGATAAAAAAGAATTTTAAAAATAATTTATAAATAAAAATGATTGTTGATTGATAAATAAATAAATGTTTTTAAAAAAGAAATATAATATTTATTTTTAATAAAAATATAAAACAAGAATATAGTAGAAAAATTTATATAAATGTGGTCGGCATTACCGACCCCAAATGGGGTCGCACTACAAGAAAAAGATCATATAGCGACCTGCACTTGGAGTTGCAAGCAGACTGAATGGAGTTGGTATCAGCTCCAGCGACCTCAGAGATGAGGTTGCTATAGAGCTGGTTACAAATTGGCCAGCGACCCCGGATTTATGAGGTCGAAAGACTCTGCGACCTCCTTAGCGACCTAGGGATAGGTCGCAAAACTCATGCGACCCACGCAGCGACCTAGGAAGGAGGTTGCTATAGGGCTTTTTTTTTAATATTTTTTATTTTTTTGTATCAGCGACCGCAAACTGCAGTCGCTAAAAAACTCAGAATAAAAATATTTTGGATGGCCCTCAGGCTCGAACCCACACCCTCTCACAACCCATTAATTCCACTATTTCAATTCCAAATTGTAGGCAAGAAGCCTCGAACCCTGGTGAAAGAGAGGAATGCATGCATTTGTGCCATTGTGCTAAGTCATGTTTTATGTTCTATATTGTAATGCATACTATATATTTATTTAAAACATAATAAACTAAATAAAATAAATTTGATAAATAATAAAATAAATTTAGTGTTGATTTATTTAATAAATTATATTAATTATTAATTTAATAAAGTTTAAGTAAATTTAATTGTTTTAATTTAATTTAATTAATACTTAATATAGTTTCATAATTAATTAATTTATTTTTATTATATACGATATAAATTTCTTTTACAAAAAATTTTACATAATAAATTATTTTAATAAATTTAATAAAATTAATTAAAATAAATTATTAATTTAATAAAATAAATTTTATAGAAATAAATTCAAAATAAAATAAATATGGAATATATATATATATAAGAGTAAATAAAATAAATATTTCAATTAAAAATAATAAATTACACGATCAAATTTAAACATAAAGAGAAGATTCAAAGATATAATATAATTATAAAATAATAATTATAACATAATAAAAAATAATTATTCAATTATACTATGATATTATTATTAAAAGATAATAATTATAAATAATGAAATTGTAATAATTATTTAATTATATTATAATATTTAATTATTAAAAAATAATGAAATTATTAAAAGATATTTTAATAAAGAATAAGAAATTTCAATATATAATTAATATTATTTAATAATTATAAAATTAATTTAATTATTCAATATAATGTTGTATATACTATATAAAATAATTATTTATATTTAAGTTAATTAAAATAAATGGAGTATTTAAAGAAAAATAAAATATAAGTAATAATTAAAAAGCTTAAAGAAAAATATTAATTAACTAAATTAAAAAAATTAATTTAAAAATTAAATAAAAGGATATATATATGTATTAAAAAGTAATAAAAAGAAATTTAAAAATGATAAAAAAAAATGTAGCGACCGCACTTTGAGGTCGCTAGTGCGGTAGCTAGAGTATTTATTTTTTATAAAATATTTTTAAAAAAATAGAAAAATGAGAAAATTTGCGACCCCAAATTTGCAGTCGCTAATGCGGTCGCTAAAAGGTGTCGTTTTCTTTCTGGGTCGCAATTTAGGTCGCCATTTTGCGACAAAAGAAACCCGGTCGCAAAATTGGTCGCAGATTAGCGACCGCAGTTTGCGATCGCTATTGAGGTCGCTAAATTGATTTTTTCTTGTTGTGTCGGTAACAATTACCGACCCCATTACCGACTCCAATTGGGGGTCTATAGTTTTTTTCCATTTTTTATATTTTTATCATATTACCGACCCCATTACCTACCCCAATTGGGGTCGGTAGTTTTTTTTCCATTTTTTTTCCTTTTTATATTATTTATTTAATATTTTTATTAAATATTTATTTATTATTTTTATAATTTAATTATTTATTTCATTGAGTCATTTAATTAATTATTTATTTTATAATTAATTAATTAATTAATTTAATTACTTTTAATTAATTTTATTTTTAATTTTTTATTTCATAGTATTTTTATTAAAAATAAATATATAAATATTATTTATATATTTATTTTTGAATGATTTTATTATTTTATTTTATTCATGAATTTCAATTTTTTAATATAATTACTGTAGTTGTTTCATTTTTTTAATTTTTCTTATTTTTTCCATTATTTTATTATTTATTTTATATTTTATTCAACATTTATTTGATTATTTATATAATTTAATTATTTATTTATTTGAGCAAATTTATTTATTTATTTATAATTTATTTATTTATTTATTTATTAATTTAATTAATAAATTAAATAATTTATTTAATTAATTTTATTTTAATTTTTGACTCATAGTATTTTTTATTAAAAACAAATTTATGTTATTATTTACATTTGTTTTAATTTTGAATAATTTTATTATTTTAATTAATTCATTGATTCCAATTTTTCTTGATTTAATTAATTTTATTTTTTATTTAATTTAATTAATAAATTTTTTATTATTTAATTAATATAATTTTAGTTTATATTTTATATTTCAATTTAATTAACTACAACAAATGTAACATCCCGATTAATTAACGCATAATTAATTTAATTAATTGTGGTTAATTAACAAAGGATTTATTATATGGATATTTTGTAGGTATGATTTTGATGAAGTGGAAGAATAAGTGGGTAGCAAACCCACAAGTTAATAAGAGCCAAAGTGCTTAAATAAATGGACCGCGACTTGTTAGAATAAAAAAAGTTGGGAGGAGACACAACATCATGACCCGATCCGGATATAATTTTTATTAAAAATGAGAAGTGGGTTGAGACCCACCTTCCTCACTTTTCTTCCCTTTTTCCTCATTTTTTCCTTTCTTCTTCCCCTCTCCATTTCTTCTTCCCGTAGCCCTCCTTGGCCAAGAACAATCTTCAATATTGGCTTGAAATCAAGTTGGGAAATTCATATTCATGCTTTTGGTAAGTGATTTATTGTTATTAGTTCTTAATTTTGTTAAGATTTGAGGTGGTTTTGGGTGTTGACCGTGGGTGATAAAATTGGGGGTTTTTGTATTTTGTTGAGTTAAGCTTTAATCCTTGAATATTTAGACTCAAATATATGTTTTAGATATATTCGTGAGCTTAATGGTGTTGATTTTAGGTTTTGGGTTGATTTTGTTCGATTGAAGCTTGTAATCGACGAATCGGAGGCCGATTTTTGTTGGAAGACATCAGGCAAGGGATTATATTGCTTAAATTACGTGTTTGGGGGGTATTTGGGGTCGGATTCCGGCGAAATCGCCGGAAAAACTGATTGGAAAATCGGAGAAGACGATGAACAGTAACTGCTACAGTACTGCTACAGTAACTGTACAGTAGTTACCGCGGTAACTCGCGTAGTTACCGCAGTAATTCGCCACAGTATTTACCACGGTAATTTGAACAGTAATTACCACGGTAATTTGAACAGTAATTACCACGGTAATTTGAACAGTAACTACCACAGTAACTTGTACAGTAGTTACCGCAGTAACTCACTACAGTAGTTACCGCAGTAACTCGCTACAGTAGTTACCGCAGTAACTTGCTACAGTAATCGCTACAGTAATCGCTACAGTAATTGCTACAGTAATTACTACAGTAATTGCTACAGTATCGCTACAGTACTGGGCTGCGTATGTCACGCGTTTTACGCGAGCGGGCGCGCAGTGAGCGCAGGAAGGCCCTGTTTGGCCCATTTTTGTGCAATTTTTATTCTATATTAATGTTTTCTTTGCACCAATTATTGTTATGACTTCCCCAAATGTTATTGGTAAACCGTGGGTTAATCAATTGGCCCGTGGGGGTTGTTGAATTGCTTAGGGGAAACTGTTGAATTATTATATCATTAATGCTTTAGCCTAGAGGGCTATGTATTGAATTTCTTATATGTTGGGAAGCATGCGAACCTAGTGTGTAGGTGCTTGAATATCACTATATTTTCATATGCATGTTATTGCATTGGAATTGACGGTTATTAACCCGATGGGTTGTTATGATATTTATGATAGATCGGGCAACCTTCACAGGTGTTGTTGAGTCCCGATGGCCCTGCGGGGTGTATTATTGACTGTTATATCTGTTACCCTTTTGGGGTGGTTATTATAATGCATGATATTGCATTATGAGATGACGAACATATTGGAAATGATTGATCGGGCAGCCTTTACGGGTGTTGTTGAGTCCCGATGACCCTGCGGGGTGGATTATTGGTTGTTATTCATGTTGGCCCTTTTGGGCTGGTTATTATAATGCATGGTATTGCATTATGAATGAATGGGCATATTGGAAATGTCCGATCGGGCAGCCTTTACCGGTGTTGTTGAGTCCCGATGACCCTGCGGGATGGATTATTGGTTGTTATTCATGTTGGCCCTTTTGGGCTGGTTATTATAATGCATGGTATTGCATTATGGATGGATGGACATATTGGAAATGTCTGATCGGGCAGCCTTTACCGGTGTTGTTGAGTCCCGATGGCCCTGCGGGGTGATTATTAGGCTGTGATGCCTGTGATTTGGCTGTGATGCCTGTGATTATTAGGCTGTTATGCCTGTGATTAGGCTGTGATGCCTGTGATTTGGCTGTGATGCCTGTGATTATTAGGCTGTTATGCCTGTGATTTGGCTGTTATGCCTGTGATTGGGCTGTGATGCCTGTGGTCCCTGCGGGGATGGTGTATGTTACCCTGTAAGTCTGTAACGGGTTGGAGTTGATGATATCCTCACCCGTGGGTTCATACCGCCCGGGTTTAGGTTGCCGGCTAGGCATATTCATTTGCATTTGCATATAGGGTAGATAGGTGTATGTTAGGCCATGCATCACGTGCATAAATTGTATGTCTGTGGTTGAAGCACCGGTATGGGACGGTGTGATGATTTATTTATGTCAATTGTATGATCGTGGTTGAAGCACCGGTATGGGACGGTGTGGTGTTTAACTGCTTTATTTATATTCTGCCGTTATTAATATGTTTATTTATTACCTATATTTACTATCTTGAGATGTGGTTTTGTTTTCCCTTACTCCCCGGCACGTAGCCTTGCTCAGTACGTTGTACTGACCCCCTTTGCTTTTGTCTGTTTTATAGATCCTGCTGGAGGCGCTGGAGCATGATTTGGGTTTGGGGTTTTGAGAGATCACATAGATAGGAGTATATAGGACGCGCTCATTATGCTAATGTGATATTATGTGACTATCTGTGGTTGGTATTTGGACTACTGCTGGTTGAGGCCTGTGAGCCTGGGATTTACATACTGTCGGCCGGTGGCCTTATGTGATTTACAGCTTTGGGCTGGTAGCCCTGTTTGAGATATTGGTATGCTGTTGGGAGGCTTGTAGCCTGGATGGGTCGCTGGGACCGTTATTTGATTATTATTGGGTGACATTTTTATGTGCCTATGTGTTTTTAATTTATTTATAGCTTCTGCATTAAACTGGATTAATCAGATGATCACTTTAGGTTTACCCAGTGTTGTACTAGCTGTTTTAAATTAGCTGGCCACTAGTTTAGAATAGTTAGTACAGCGGTAATGCTTGCGAAAATCAGGTTTGAATTTTTGGGGCGTTACAGAGTGGTATCAGAGCCTGTGTGCTCTTTTATCTTATTAAAACTTGTGTAGACATAGGTGGTGAGCTGTGTGTGGGGTACATATAGCATAGAATTGCATTTTTACTATATCTGATTATTTCTACGGACACCAGGTTAATTCACAGTTGGGGAACTGTGAGGAAACCATGGTACTCCAGTCAGGATCCTTGTTATCTCACAGTCATTGAGGACTATGAATGACTTTTGATCGGTTATTTAATTTTGTCGTTTATATATACTGCTTTGTATATGATTGGTGATTTCTGCTAACACTGTTTGTTGATGTTGTAATCTAAGTTGGATGAGTAGTTTGGAAAGGCCTCATGGAAGCCTGGGCTATACGAATAGCGATCCAAGCTGGATCAATGTGCTGAATGGTGTTCAGATGGGTTTGACGTACCCTCGAGAGTGAAATAGGGTACTGAGAAAATCTCCCTACTGCGATAACCCACTGGGGTGATATAGATATTTGCAGTCCGCCTGCATCCGAAGGATGGTGGAAACCATTTCGAGGCTATGCCAGTGAGGGTATAGTCGGTTGGTTAGAAAGAATAATAATGTGAAGTGGCATTGAATTGACACTGGCGTTGAATGCTTGTCGAGTAAGACGAGGCAAGGTGACTGTTCTGCATGGAAAGATCGGTAACGTGAAGGGGGCCGATATCACTAGGGCGAGTCCGAACTAGGGGACTTCCTAGTATGTTGTCTTTATGTGATGGAAAAGTTACGTTGATTGGATAACGTTTTGGCATGTGTGTCATTCATGTATCATATGTGTTTCTTCTTGACTCTCTGGTTGAGAGATAAACCCGTTTCCCTGATATGGGAATTATTTATGTCGCATTTTGTGTTGCTGTTATTGTGTTTGATTCTGGAGTCTTATGTTCATTTGAGACTCTAAATTTCATTCGTAAGCATGGAGTAAATGCTACTACTGCTGCGAATCCTTCTGCCTTAGTACTGTGCGATTTAGAAGCCTCATGTTCTTTAGTGGCTTTGCGATTTGTGCGAGAGCATGGAGTAGGACCGTTGGCGCCCTACCAGATGCTTGTTTCTTTACCTTCGGGTGATAATATTCGAAGTGATCATTTGATGCAAGATGCTGTGTTGAGCATCGAGAGTCGCGAATTCAGGGCTGACCTGGTGGTCTTTAGCCCGGTTGGTTTTGACGTACTATTGGGCATGGATTGGCTGTTTGCCATCATGCTGTGATTGATTGTGGTGTTCCACGAATATCCTTTTTGGATTCTTTGGGTAACTGTGTTTCTTATCGACATCCGTTGATTCCACCTGTTATTGGTGTGGTTTCTGTTGATGCGTTGTGTGATTTGATGCGCAGGGGTTGTTCTCTTTCCCTGTGGCACATGAGGGATCTTCGAGCAGAGGTTTCTGCTGCTTCGAGTGTCCCTGTTGTCTCTGAGTTCGGGGATGTATTTCCCGACGAAATTCATGGTCTCCTATCTGCTAGGGAGATTGATTTTACTATTGAGCTGATGTTTGATGCAGCTCATATTTCTTGGGCTTCTTATCGTATGGCTTCTTCTGAATTGAAGGAGTTGAGGGATCAGTGATTGAGCTTACTAATAAGGGGTATATCTAGCCGAATAGCTCGCATTGGGGAACTCCTGTTTTGTTTATTAATAAGAAGAGGGATCGATGAGGATGCGCATCGATTCCAGAGGTTTGAACCGAATCACGGGAAAAACAAGTATCCTTTACCTTGGATTGAGAATCTGTTTGATTAGTTGAGAGGGGCCAGTATTTTTAGTAAGATTGATTTGAGATTGGGCTACCATCAGATAAGGTTGGCGGAGGCGGATATGCCTAAGACAGTTTTCAGGACACGTTGAGGACATTTGAATTCCCGGTCATGTCTTTTGGTTTGACTAACGCACTAGCGATCTTCATGGATCTCATGTATAGGGTATTACATCCCCTGCTGGCCGTGTGCGTGGTTGTGTTCATAGATGATATTATGGTTTATTCGCTGACGCGTGATGCACACGCGGGTCACTTGAGAACAGTTTTGAATACATTGTGAGAGCATAAGCTGTATGCTAAACTCTCCAAATGTGAATTTTGGTTGGAGAGTGTGTCTTTTCCGGGGCACATTATTTCCGGTAATGGTATGTCTGTTGATCCTGCTAAGGTAAAAGTTGTATTTAAATGGCAAGTCCCGAAGAATGTGGGGAAGATCCGAAGTTTCTTGGATCTTGTTGGTTACTACAGTAGGTTTATTGAGGGATTTTCTAGCATTGCTAGACCTCGGATGAGATTGTTCTGTAACGATGATAAATTCCAGTGGGATGATGATTGTAAGCAGGCGTTCGAACATTTGAAGAATGTAATGACAAAGGCATTTTTATTGACTCTACCTCATGAGTCAGGTGAGTACGAAGTTTTGACCAACACCTCACTTAAAGGTTTGGGTGGTGTGTTGATGCAGAATGAGAAGGTGATCAATAGAACTACCCGACGCATGATTTGGAGACGGAAGCGGTAGTTCATGTTTTGAAAATCTAGTGGCTCCCTCCGAGGCATTGTATGGGAGAAAGTGTAGGAGTCCATTATGTTGGAATGATCCAACAGATAAGGTAAATGTGGGTCTTGAGATGATTGAGCAGACAATCGAGTTGGTGAAGATCATCAGGGATCGAATGTAAGAGGTTCAGGACAGACAGTGGAGCTATGCTGATTTAGCTCGTCGAGATGTGGAGTTTGAGGTTGGTGATAGCGTATTTTTGCGTGTATCGCCTCTGAGAGGGGTACGCCGATTTGTTAAGAAGCCAAGCTGATTCCGAGATATATTGGATCCTATGAGATTGTTGAGATGGTTGGGAAAGTGACGTATATGTTGGCTTTGCCAGCAGAAGTGGGTCGAGCCCATGATGTATTCCATACCATACTTCCCAACTTAGCAAGTTTCTGTCTGATCCAGATAAGATCATTCAGCTTGATAAAGTTGAATTGGATGCTAGTCTTAAGTTCGAAGAGTTCCAGATCGGGTGATTGATACAAATGATGAGGTTCCGATGAATAAAACCATGTTGATGGTTAGGGTGTTGTGGTCTAGACACGGAGCTGAATATGCTACTTGGAGAAAGTGAGGAGCATATGAAACTGAAGTAGCCAGACTTTAATTTTTACTTCTCATAATGAAGTAACATTTTTCCCATTGATTATTCACGTGACCGATTATGCATTTCGGGGACGAAATGATCCTAAGGGGGAGAGATTGTAACATCCCGATTAATTAACGCATAATTAATTTAATTAATTGTGGTTAATTAACAAAGGATTTATTATATGGATATTTTGTAGGTATGATTTTGATGAAGTGGAAGAATAAGTGGGTAGCAAACCCACAAGTTAATAAGAGCCAAAGTGCTTAAATAAATGGACCGCGACTTGTTAGAATAAAAAAAGTTGGGAGGAGATACAACATCATGACCCGATCCGGATATAATTTTTATTAAAAATGAGAAGTGGGTTGAGACCCACCTTCCTCACTTTTCTTCCCTTTTTCCTCATTTTTTCCTTTCTTCTTCCCCTCTCCATTTCTTCTTCCCGTAGCCCTCCTTGGCCAAGAACAATCTTCAATATTGGCTTGAAATCAAGTTGGGAAATTCATATTCATGCTTTTGGTAAGTGATTTATTGTTATTAGTTCTTAATTTTGTTAAGATTTGAGGTGGTTTTGGGTGTTGACCGTGGGTGATAAAATTGGGGGTTTTTGTATTTTGTTGAGTTAAGCTTTAATCCTTGAATATTTAGACTCAAATATATGTTTTAGATATATTCGTGAGCTTAATGGTGTTGATTTTAGGTTTTGGGTTGATTTTGTTCGATTGAAGCTTGTAATCGACGAATCGGAGGCCGATTTTTGTTGGAAGACATCAGGCAAGGGATTATATTGCTTAAATTACGTGTTTGGGGGGTATTTGGGGTCGGATTCCGGCGAAATCGCCGGAAAAACTGATTGGAAAATCGGAGAAGACGATGAACAGTAACTGCTACAGTACTGCTACAGTAACTGTACAGTAGTTACCGCGGTAACTCGCGTAGTTACCGCAGTAATTCGCCACAGTATTTACCACGGTAATTTGAACAGTAATTACCACGGTAATTTGAACAGTAATTACCACGGTAATTTGAACAGTAACTACCACAGTAACTTGTACAGTAGTTACCGCAGTAACTCACTACAGTAGTTACCGCAGTAACTCGCTACAGTAGTTACCGCAGTAACTTGCTACAGTAATCGCTACAGTAATCGCTACAGTAATTGCTACAGTAATTACTACAGTAATTGCTACAGTATCGCTACAGTACTGGGCTGCGTATGTCACGCGTTTTACGCGAGCGGGCGCGCAGTGAGCGCAGGAAGGCCCTGTTTGGCCCATTTTTGTGCAATTTTTATTCTATATTAATGTTTTCTTTGCACCAATTATTGTTATGACTTCCCCAAATGTTATTGGTAAACCGTGGGTTAATCAATTGGCCTGTGGGGGTTGTTGAATTGCTTAGGGGAAACTGTTGAATTATTATATCATTAATGCTTTAGCCTAGAGGGCTATGTATTGAATTTCTTATATGTTGGGAAGCATGCGAACCTAGTGTGTAGGTGCTTGAATATCACTATATTTTCATATGCATGTTATTGCATTGGAATTGACGGTTATTAACCCGATGGGTTGTTATGATATTTATGATAGATCGGGCAACCTTCACAGGTGTTGTTGAGTCCCGATGGCCCTGCGGGGTGTATTATTGACTGTTATATCTGTTACCCTTTTGGGGTGGTTATTATAATGCATGATATTGCATTATGAGATGACGAACATATTGGAAATGATTGATCGGGCAGCCTTTACGGGTGTTGTTGAGTCCCGATGACCCTGCGGGGTGGATTATTGGTTGTTATTCATGTTGGCCCTTTTGGGCTGGTTATTATAATGCATGGTATTGCATTATGAATGAATGGGCATATTGGAAATGTCCGATCGGGCAGCCTTTACCGATGTTGTTGAGTCCCGATGACCCTGCGGGGTGGATTATTGGTTGTTATTCATGTTGGCCCTTTTGGGCTGGTTATTATAATGCATGGTATTGCATTATGGATGGATGGACATATTGGAAATGTCTGATCGGGCAGCCTTTACCGGTGTTGTTGAGTCCCGATGGCCCTGCGGGGTGATTATTAGGCTGTGATGCATGTGATTTGGCTGTGATGCCTGTGATTATTAGGCTGTTATGCCTGTGATTAGGCTGTGATGCCTGTGATTTGGCTGTGATGCCTGTGATTATTAGGCTGTTATGCCTGTGATTTGGCTGTTATGCCTGTGATTGGGCTGTGATGCCTGTGGTCCCTGCGGGGATGGTGTATGTTACCCTGTAACGGGTTGGAGTTGATGATATCCTCACCCGTGGGTTCATACCGCCCGGGTTTAGGTTGCCGGCTAGGCATATTCATTTGCATTTGCATATAGGGTAGATAGGTGTATGTTAGGCCATGCATCACGTGCATAAATTGTATGTCTGTGGTTGAAGCACCGGTATGGGACGGTGTGATGATTTATTTATGTCAATTGTATGATCGTGGTTGAAGCACCGGTATGGGACGGTGTGGTGTTTAACTGCTTTATTTATATTTTGCCGTTATTAATATGTTTATTTATTACCTATATTTACTATCTTGAGATGTGGTTTTGTTTTCCCTTACTCCCCGGCACGTAGCCTTGCTCAGTACGTTGTACTGACCCCCTTTGCTTTTGTCTGTTTTATAGATCCTGCTGGAGGCGCTGGAGCATGATTTGGGTTTGGGGTTTTGAGAGATCACATAGATAGGAGTATATAGGACGCGCTCATTATGCTAATGTGATATTATGTGACTATCTGTGGTTGGTATTTGGACTACTGCTGGTTGAGGCCTGTGAGCCTGGGATTTACATACTGTCGGCCGGTGGCCTTATGTGATTTACAGCTTTGGGCTGGTAGCCCTGTTTGAGATATTGGTATGCTGTTGGGAGGCTTGTAGCCTGGATGGGTCGCTGGGACCGTTATTTGATTATTATTGGGTGACATTTTTATGTGCCTATGTGTTTTTAATTTATTTATAGCTTCTGCATTAAACTGGATTAATCAGATGATCACTTTAGGTTTACCCAGTGTTGTACTAGCTGTTTTAAATTAGCTGGCCACTAGTTTAGAATAGTTAGTACAGCGGTAATGCTTGCGAAAATCAGGTTTGAATTTTCGGGGCGTTACAACAAAAAATCAATTTAGCGACCAAAATTTACGATCGAACATATCGGATCGCTATTACCGATATATATTGGATCGCTATTATTCATATTAATTATTGAATTTTATTTTGCATATGTTATTTTTAATTTTTATTATGGAATTTAATATTTTTATAAATTTTTTTAATTTAATTAATATTCAATCATATTTATTTCTGTTTTATAAAATTTAATTACTGTTTTAATTAATTTTACCTATTTAATTTAATTTTATATTTTATTTAATTAATGAATTATTCTATTATTTATTTAATTAATATCAATACTATATGTATTTAACAAATTGCATATGATAACATGAAAAGTTGTGTATCCGGATGGCACGCGCGGTGAGAAATCTACTTCACCTGGGTTCGAATCTCCTCTTTAGCATTGGGGAGGAATTAATATATATGACACGTGGCGGCCACATCTGATCTCATATAAGAGATTTACCGACCCCAATTTGGGGTCGGTAATTTCTGGACCACAAGGTCCCCGCCCCTAATTTACCGACCCCATTGTTGGTCGGTAATGGGGTCGGGAAATGTACCGATCCACTTGGGGTCGGTAAATCCACCGACCACAACCTCCCGTGGTCGGTTTTGGATTATCTACCAGCATTTTACCGACCCGGGTTTGGGGTCGGTAAGGGCCTAAACGACCCGTAAAACCCTGTTGCCGACTCCATTTTGGAGTCGGTAATCCTGAATTTTCTTGTAGTGTGTATTTTTCAATTTTCTTTTTTAATATTGGTATTATCATTTATATAATTCGTTGGACTAATAATGATTTAAAGGGCATGCTACTACAAATTATTTGATTATTGATAATTGTTTTCATTATTTTGAATAAAATATATTTTTTGGGATGATAATTAATACACTTCCGTCCAAGGCTCCAAGCAAGAGTGACATCTTTAACTTTAAGGAATTTATTAACATGATTTATTATTTAGTTTTGATATATATTTTTCTTTTATTAAATTTATATAATAAGAAAGAATATATCTAATCTTCATATTTCTTAATTTTTTTTACTTATATTTAATTTAAAATCTTAATAATTAAACTAGAGATAATGATTATGAATTTATAAAAGAGGTGAAAAGACAATTATTTGGAAAGGGGATTGGTCTACTTTTAAATAATTCTAACACTTTTCTTTTTAGGTTGTTTTAAAATAACGTTAACATTTCTTTTTTGGTAAGTTTTTTCCATTCACACTACTTTTTCTATTTTTTTCTCTTTCCTCTCCTAAAATCTCCACCATTTATTACCTTATTTCTTAATTGTCGTATCAAAATTAATGTTAATATTATTTGAATATGAAGAGAAGGGAGTATTATAATCACATAAGGGAAAGTATGTCGTTTACCGAGTCGGGGACAAATTACTCCTATGTGGCAAACAAAATGCCGCAAGTGGGGGCCATACTCTTCACGAGATGCTTCTATTTGCCCTTAAAGGATTCATTTCCATTGGTCTTCTGTCGCTGTATAACCTCTCAATCACACTTATTTACAAATATTATAGTATTTGTTTTGGGTCAATTATTTTTGTAGTTTTAAAATAGTATCTATTCCATCCGCTCATTTTTTGTTGTCTTGTTAGAGATTTAAAAGTGTTTCATAATAGTTATCATTTTTAGGTAGTTATGCTATGTTTTTATTATATTGTCTTTCACTTTACATAAATGCTATTATTGACATTTTTTAAGAATGGCTTTAGGTGAAGGGTAAAATATAAATTTATAAATTAATTAATGCAAACATTTGTTATTGAAATTGAGTTGAAAGATACAACTATTTAGGAATGGAGGGAGTATAAAAGAGAGAAATATATTTGTGTTCATATAAAACATGTTTTGTTACCCTCTTTAACAATGTAGAACATCACAGCCCTCTAAAACTATTTTATTTTTATTATTAAATTTATTAAATAGAAATAGTATTGGTGTAAAAATGAAATTAGAAGTGATGGAAACATAAATAAAAAGAAAAGGTGGAGAGCAGGAGCATGTGCACAATAATTAAGGGGGGTGGGACAGATAATGATACTATTATAAATGTGGTGTCCACGTGCGGGGCCCACACGTGCCGTCCGACAGGGGCATTAGCGCATTGGCATTGGTCTTTGGATGATTGGGGTTGCACTGGTGTTTTCCCATTGGATCATTATTTTGTCGGCGACCGTATATAGTAGTACTACTCTATATGTTGTGTAATGACGAATGTATCAGCAATATTCAGCAGCCACTGTTGTCCTAACACACTTACCAGCTACTTAGTATATTTGACTACTTTACTCAAATAAGTAGAAGTAGAATATTTCTACTGTTATTCCTGTGACTCCATCAAACCATATACTGTGTGTCTGTATTATCTATCTATCTATCTATCATCCTTTAGACCTTTTAACGACTTCTTTTTTTTCTTTTGCCCTTTTTTACTCTACTCTATATTAGTACTATTAGTAATTCATTGTACGATCGAGTAGTGGGGTGAATTTGGTCATAGTATCTTATAAGTATACTCCTTTTGTCCATTATTATAGAATCACACCAATTTGATTTTTCATGCAGTACAAAGATTTAGATACTAGAGATTAACCTCTGTTTGATTGCTTTTACCGATCAAATGAGTTTTGTTTGTTAATCATCATCTTTTCTCAATAACACGTTCTTCTTGAATCATTTCTTATTAATAAAAGGTGGAATAGGTGATAAGAGGTTATACCCCCTTGTTCCTTATTCGTACTTGATTTCTGAGCTAAATCAGCAGGGGGGCTGCATACTACTACTACTACTACCATTTTTTTTTCTTTCTTTTTTCTTTTTGTTACTGTAGAAAGTCAAAATATAATAGAAGAATGAAGGCTTGGACATAAGTAATAAATAGGAGAAAGGACAGAGGAGGTTAGTGGTAAGACTATCTATATCCACAACCACCCGGCCCAACCACCAACCATCCAACCATCTCATTATTTAATTAATTTTTCTCTCCTCCAACTCATCAATATTCATCACAACCCAATCATCCAAATTTTACATATTTTATCAATAACCACCCAACCATCCAACCACC
>JAOANR010000007.1:29684555-29698207 GCA_030278955.1 Hygrophila difformis | reverse complement strand
ATATTATATATAATTATTTTAATTTATACAATTGTAAATTATGTTGAAATATAAAAGAAATTAATGTATAAAAAATATAAATATTTTAGTCTTACTAGTAAAGAATAAAAAATCTAAAATTTTAATATATTTTTTATTTTCTGTAAATTTTAAAATGGATTAAATATATCAAAATTGATATATTATGTATTTAAAAAATATAGCAATAGTGATTTCTATTTATAGATAATAAAAAAAATTATAAAATTTAGTATATTTTTTATTCATTTTTATTTTAATATATAAAAAATATAATGATTTTAATGAGATTTGATTAAAATTTTAGTTGACCAATGGGAAGGAGACAAATATCCCCATCCCATTGGCCAAAGGATATAAGACCAAGTGGTCTCTTTTTTCTTTTGGTCGACCACTTGCATGAGACCATCTCCCATTTTACTTTTTTTTTTTAAAAAAAAGTAATGACGTGGCGGTTGGGTTGGAGTGTAGAAGTTCATGGATAAAGTTGGTCTAAGTGGAGGCCACTGACTGAGCAGCGACCAGTTACCAGCTGGGACATATGATATCTACCATGGATCATCAATATTCATCATCATCCTCATCTTATACACTATTATTGATGAGCTGCCTCTGCCTTATCTTTTTGGAAAACCCAAAAAAAGGAGAGGGCTTCATTTCATTTGGTAGAATAGAGATAGTAGATATTTTGCATACTCCTATAAATTATAGTATAAAAAAGTGAACATGTTGAATAAATTTAGATGACCACAAATATTCAGAAGTGATAAATTTATCAAATTAAATACTACTGCTACTACTACAAAGATGTAAGTCAAAGAGGAGAAGTAGATCGAGTTCATCACTTCATCAACATATATAATTAATGATGTAGTTGTGACATGTGACTTGTGAGAACTCCTTGTGAGGTTTCCACAATTTCTAGCCCATATATAATCAATCATTCAGATATTTCTAGCTGTATATGTATTTTTGTCCTCATCATATCCTACTGGACACACCAATATTCCCTAAAAATTCAACAAAATTGTTACCCAATGTCTAGATTGAAATAATGGATGAAGTTCAAGGAACAAATTGATGTCATTAGTAGTTTGGGTGCTAACTAATCTTACACCCAATATTTTGGAGCCAAACTGGGCTTTATTAAGGCCGTTTTCTCATGTCCAAAAGGCTCAAAACTCAAAACTAATTTAGTTCATTATCTTTTAGACTTTACTCTCCCAATTTCTTTATTTATTTATTTTACTGCCAGAAAAAAAAAAATGCTAATCCTCTACTTACTATCCTTCTTAAACATTGCAACGAAGGGTATTTCAACCTTTACAACTATAAAATACAACAAACACACTTCACCATGAGGTCACAAACAAATATTTGAGCTAAAAAGAAATGTTAGGACCAAAATAAATAAATAAATAAATTATTAATAATATAATAATTAACGTTAAAATTATTAAAAAAATAAAAATATAAAATGTAGAAGAATTTTACTAGAATTTGACATTCTACTAACCTGTCAAACAAGCCAAGGCTGCGTTTGGTAACGGCATCCCAGTCATCCAAACGTTTATTTTAAACGCCAAACTCTCAAATTCGTATGTCTCCCGAAATAGAAGATTTCCAATCGCTAGAAACTCTAATTGCTGAAACGCTCCTGAAGCCAGCGTTCACGTTTCAAGTTTTGTGTTTTGTGCGTCAAATTCCAATTGTGTCCATAAATTCCCGGGAAGATGGAAAGAAATCGAAGGAACACAATGGAAGAAATTCCTGGTAGGTCGACTTCTACAAAGTTTGTCAAACATAAGTTTTTAAAATGGTTGTCATGGAATTGACATGTTGTCTGACTTTCTCATTGTTCATACTTCCTGCTCTGCTATATGTGCAATTATATTTATTTATTGAGTTTTAAGAATCGATACAATCAAAATTAAAACTAAGGAGCTTGCAGTGTTGAATTTGGTTATTTCATGTATATTTTAAAATGGGAACACACTGATGATGCCCTTAACGTGCTCGCTTAAATGTTTGGGTCGGCTTTATTCTTTATTTAAGCAGTAATACCTTATTGTTATTGTTAACGGTGAAATTTGGGAGAATGGAATCTCTCTTTTATTAATGAAACTTGGGGAAAGATTACAGAGAAAAATAGAAAAGTACAGGAATTGAATGAAAGCAGTAAAGGAATTGAAGAACGAAAAAGCAGTAAAAATGCAGGAAAGCAGAAAGTAAAGTAAAATAAAGACTCTCTGAGGAGAAGATTCGGGTTTTTTGCTCACGATGCCGATGTTCATATTTATAGTGGTGGGCGTCCTCAACCTCTTGGCTCACTTTCCTTGTCCGGGCGTCTTGCCAAGATTTCCTTCCTTATCCGACACCTTCGCCCGATACGCTTTCCGAACTTGAGGATTCGCTTTTGATCTCGACACACTCATCAAAGGCGGCCTCCATCATGGGGTTACCTAAACCCTCCATTCGACTTTTCTGGGCCTCCATCATGGGGTTACCTCCACCATCTCGGGCCTCCATTGTCACGACGGCCTCCATCGTCATGACGGCCTCCACCATCTCTTGGGCCTCCATCGTCATGACGGCCTCCATCATCTCTCGGGCCTCCATCCAGGCTGTTGTCTACACGGCCTTCCTCTTCCGGATATATTTTATCCAATTGGGCCAATTAATTTAGACGAGCAACTCCATTGGGCTTAATATATTTTTACTATGTTAACAGATGCCCCCCTCGCGCATTTTGTCTGATTAGCATTTTAAGACAAATTTGCGCGCTAATTCTAGGGTTTGGAATTCTCTAATTCTAGGGTTTGGGGTTTTGAGGCCCATTAAGGCCCAATAGGCAAAAACCCTAGCCCTATAAATACTCCTTCATCTCAAAAATTTGGAAAGTTTCCAAAACCAACTCACCTCCCAAATTTTCACTCCTCTTCCTCCCCTCTTGGCCGCCGCCGCCGTTCCCCGGGCGTCGCCGCCGTCTCGCTCGCCGCCGACCGCCGCCAGCATCATCTCCGCAGGCCGCCGTCGCCGCTCCTCACGACCGCCATCCTCACCCGAAGGCCGCCATCGCCTTCGTTCGCGACAGGAGGGCCGCCGCCGCTGCCAGGGCCGCCATCGACAGGAGGGCCGCCGTCGTCGTGCCCTGAAGGCCGCCGTCGCCATTCGCCTTGGGAGCCAGGGCCGCCATCTTCAGGTGTCCAGGAAGGCCGCCATTCTCGAGCCTTGGAAGGCCGCCATCCACGAAGCTCAGGGCCGCCACCACCTGATTCGCCAGGGCCGCCACCACCTGATTCGCCAGGGCCGCCGTCGCCGTCGCTACTCGTCAGGGCCGCCGCCACTGCTCACCAGGGCCGCCATCCTTGAGGGCTTGGAGACCGCCACTCTCTCGAGCATCGGAGGCCGCCATCGCCTCTGGAGTTTGAGGCCGCCACCGCCACCGGAAGTCGAGGCCGCCATCCTCATTATGGATGAGGTAAGTTCAACGTGCTCTCTTGTCTTGATGTATTTTTTGGTGGAGGCCTATCACATGCGTTAATATTTTGGCATTTCTGAAATACATGGTAGATGTGGAACTGAATTTCCTGCTAGACTTGTCTCTGTTGATCTTGCTAAATTTGTGCATGTATAGCGATTTGGACATGTATTTCTGATAACATGAATTCCAGCTAAATTACTTGTTGGTAGCTAGATCACTTGTCTCCACTTTGTTTTCCATGGCATAACTTTGACATAACATAGAAATAGGATTCTAGCTAGATACCTTGTCTTGTCATTGCATGACCTTGATATAGAACTGATTCTAGCTAGACCAGTTATCTCTTGTTATTGCCTCTCATGATCTCGACATAGGATTTAGAGAACGTAGCCTACCATGACATAGGACTTAGCTAATCCTAGTGTCGCTTCTTTAGTTATCCCACACTTTGCTCATGACATAGGATCTAGTAGACGACACCACTCCGACCGCCACTCCATTGGCTCAGGCCGCCATTCACCATTCATCCGGATCATCATCGGCCGCCACTCAGGGGCCTCCAGTCCCATCAATTCAGGCCGCCATTTCATCCGCCCTGGCCGCCACTCCCTTGACAGGGTTTGCTGCTTCATCGTCTCGTGGCATGGCTTTTCAGGTTTTGAACTCTTTTCTTGGGTTCAACAAGCTTGTCTAGGTTCGCTAGGTTTACCTCATAGTGGCTCACCTCTGAACCTTCGTGATATAGGATGTTGCCAGATCCGTCCCTTCCTTAAACAATCAGACCGCCACTGCCAGCATCCAAAACCCCTTCCAGGCCGCCACTTCGGCTTCCCCCACGACTCAGGTTCATTTTACTCTATCCTCTCTTTTAAGGTGGCCTTTGTCTTCGTCGTTTAATCCCGGTTGTTTAATCCCGGTTGTTTGCTTTACAGAGTCCGCTTATTCCGGATTCTGATGACGAGTTTCCTGCTGCTGATCGTCGTGAGTCGGAGCCTTATTTGCGGCCGTTTCATAGCACGACTGCACACGCGGATGTAGCCAAGGATTTTTTATCATGCCGTCTTCCGATTACTAACGCTTCATTTACGACTGCCTTCGTGTCTCAGACTAAGGCCATTCGATCTCACCGGAGTGGTCTTACTGCTTCCAACTAGAGGGTCAACGGTGATGATGATAGTAATTTGGGCAAGTACATTGCATGGATGGAGAGGATGAGTGGTCGTGCTCCTGAGTGGGCTGCCTGGGGTATTGAGGAGGCTATCACACTTTCTACCAGGCCAGTAGTAGTACATCACCGCTTGATCTATTATCTGATGGGTTTTTGGAACTCTTCGGTCAACGCTTTCCAGTTCCCTTGCGGCTTCATTGGTCCTACTCTTCTCGATGTCGCGATGATCACAGGACTTCGCATAGATGGAGCCGAGCTTACACATTCGGGTGTTGACGATCCCGCACTTGGTTCCTCCATTTGTCCTCCGGGCAAGTTTGCCAGACGATATGCGCCATATATTGACCATAATATGACTACAGGAGATTCTGCGTCTACACGGGATGAGCATGTGGCTTTTCTCTTGATGTGGTTTAGCCGATTCATCATATGCACTAGTGCTCGCACCGTTTTGCGCACTGCCCTCCCTCTCGTTCTAGCTATTATGAGTCCGGAGTCTCGAGCTACGGGCTCCTATTTCCTTGGCACCCTATTCAGTGGCATGGCCAAGGCGTCTGGCATGTTAGCTAGTGGACGGGATCCTGCTACCACGGCTTTCGGACCATTCTGGTTTCTGCAGTTATGGGTCCAGTTGTACTTTCCCCAGCTGTTTATCCGTGTATCTCGCCCTGGTCCGAGGGATGTGACAGATGGTCTTCCGCTAGGTAGGATATTGGCCGCCGATTCAGTGAGGATTAGCAGAGACACTCTCCTACGATGGGATGGTCTGAGGATCATCCGTTGGTGTTATCATTATCGGCCATCCTATCATGACCTCTACGTGTATGCCCCCATTGGCCGATTGCTCTCCATTCTTCTATGTAGGCCCGACCGGCCGCACGGCCTTTACGGAGAGAACACTTGGAATATTAGTATGAAGCCTCATATGCTCTTGAGCGGGCTTCCTCCACATACAGCTGAGCCGTACTGCCCTCAGTTATTAGCTCGTCAGTTCGGCTGCCACCTCGGGCTTCCTCGCCGAGTGATATGGCCTGCCCCTTTTAGCCGTGACGCGAGACTGACACTTACGGATGCTGCGATTACGGCGATACTGGCTTCCTTGCCCCGTTTGACGCATTCCAGTTATTTGCCCTTTACTCCTACGTGGTCACTCGCTGCCGGCTTTATGGCGTGGTGGACGCCCTACGTCACTTCTATTTCGCCGCTGCATAATGGGCTTACGTCCCGTTTTGGAGGTCCGCTGCGTGATTCATCCTCACAGCGATCCCGCACTGCGGACACTTCTTCTTCCCGTAAGCGTCGAAGAGGTACGTCAGACTCTATTTTCCGATCCATATTGTATATCTTGCGCAGGTATTTAAACATTGTTTTTCTGTCCACAGTTGATGATGAGGCGAGTGACGAGGATGCTCCAGTTAGTGAGGGGAGTTCTAGTTCGGACGAGGAGGAGACGAGTTCTAGCGACGAGGAGGCACATTCTGGTGAGGAGGGTCATGCGGGTGACATGGACGACGACGAACATGAGGAGGATGAGTCTGATGATCCTGCAGAGACTGCAGATGATTGCGGCCAGGCGGATGACCCTATTGATGACGTTCCCGTGGCCGTCGATGCCTGGTATTCTTCTTCTTTAGGTAGATCTTCTGAGTCTACGGAGGAGATGTTAGCCCGTGCCGACTACATCATTCTTCATGGCCATGATGATCCTAGGTATCAGACTAGTGCCACGGTGACTGGCACTGATGATCCCATGACTACTGTTGCTGATCAGGTATGTTTCTCTACTTTAGATTTTTACTCTTTTTTGCTTCTGATACTGTAACAACATTCATCTTGGTTGGTACAGATGGATCCACATCCCCCTAGGACAAATGATGCAATTGGTTTAGCTGACCACACGTTGGCCTCTCAGGTATTTTTTGAGTTGCGTCTTCACCTATTCATATTTTGATTAAACTAGGTGCTTTGAGAATCTTCGCCCTCCAGCTTCCTGCAGATACTACTCAGATTGCAGACCGCGTCTCCGAGACTATTCAGACTGACCCTTCGGCGACTCCTCAGGTATTCTTTACTGATTTATGTCACCTCTTGTTTTCTTCCCGAAGGACATGTTCTAAAGATCTCCCTTTCCAGACTCCCCTAGATCAGGCGGGTAGCCCTACTACTGTTGCTCCTATTACTTCGGCTGATGCGGTCGTGCTGCCTCCTCTGGTACGTCTCATTTCAGCTTGCACGGTTATAAGATTTTCTTCGCATATACTTATGTGAAGCTACCTTCAGGTACCCGCGGTTCCTCTCCCGATTCCGGTGACCTCCTTGACTTCTGGTCCTCAGGTACCCGGCTCGGTTGATGGAGTTATTAGTTCGTCGTGCGAGGCGTTCGACCGCCTCTTGTCCACCCATACCGATCTCCTTTCCACCGAGGTGGTTTCTAGTCTAGATCGCCTGCTGGATGATGTTGCTGCAGTTCCTGCATTTGCTGAGGATGCTGACTTCCTTGGGTTCTCAGAGCTCATCTCTGACCTATCCATTGCCTATCCTGCCTATAGCAGTTCTGCGGATCAGTCCGCCCAGGAGCTGACGCTGCTTGATGACCTCGAGGCGCGACATCGTGACCTTCGTTCCCAGATGGATGTTCTCCGCCCCCAGGCGCGATCAGCTGATTGTTGATCGTGAGGCTAGAGAGAGCCGCAGATCCCATCTCGAGGGGTTTATTACACGAGCAGAGCACGACATTGAGGAGGCAGAGCGGATCATTTTGGAGAGGAGGAGTGCCATTCAGGGAGCTAGGGAGGAGCTAGCTTCACTGGAGCCTGCCTTAGCCGACCTCTCCTCCCGAGCTATTGAGGTGGAGACTGCCTACGATCGCTTAGCCGCAGACGAGAGCGATTTATCGTCTGAGTTGTCGGGAGTTCGGACTCGTCGGCTTCGGCTGTCCGTTCGTGCTCGCGCTTCCGCAGCCGCACTTCGTCGCCTGACGGATATTTTTGGGCGTACCCGTGATCGGTGGGCCCTCATGCGTCGGCGCATATTGGGCGATGGGACGCAGCCTCCCGTTTAGTTTCTAGCACTGCTTTTCAGTACACTTTCTGGGTCAGCCCATCGGCCTTGTGATGGGCAGTTTCTGCTTTTGCTTTGGGATATTATTGCCACTTTTTTGGCCGAACTTGTGATTGGCCACTTTTGGATGTACTCATGTTTCTTACTCAGATTCCCATACTGACGGATAGAACATTTTGAGATATTTCGCGTTTATGCTTTGTTTATGTTCTTGACCATCAATATCCATTAGTTTGTATGCACCATTAATCAACCTTTGCGTGACAATGAACGGCCCTTCCCAATTTGGAGACCACTTGCCTATCTCATTGTCTCGCACTCCCGAGGGTAGAATCACCTTCCATACTAAGTCTCCCTCGCTAAAGGTTTTGCCTCGAACTCTCTTGTCATAATGTCTCGCCATCCTCATCTTTTGGCGACGGATATTTTCCAGAGCGGTAAGCTTGTCGCCATCTGCTGTCTCCAACTCTTGCACCATGGCCTTTTCATACTCAGCTAAGTCTAGGTGATGCTGTTGGGCCACCCTCAGAGAAGGGACCGTGATCTCCAAAGGCAGAACGGCGTCATGACCATATGTCAGGTAATATGGTGTGAAGCCAGTGGAGGTAGACTTAGCATTCCGGTAAGCCCATAGAACTTCCGATAGAGCCTCATGCCACTTCCTTGGTTTCTCACCTACCGCCTTCTTGATCATACTTATCAAGATTTTATTGGTGGCCTCCGCTTGACCGTTTGCTTGGGGGTAATACGGAGTGGAGTGGTATATGCGAATCCCGAATTGTCTGGCAAAAGCTAAGAACTTCTCGCCGGTGAACACAGTTCCTTGATCCGCAGTGATTGTTTGAGGAATTCCAAATCGATGTATGAGCTCAGTTACGAACTTAATTACATCATTTTGATCTATCTTCCTCATTGGCCATGCTTCCACCCATTTGGTAAAGTAATCAGTGGCCACTAGTATGAATGTGTGGTTCTTAGACGACGGCGGGTGAATTTTTCCAATGATGTCCATCCCCCAGCCACGAAATGGCCAAGGCTTGATGACTGTGTGTAATTCCTCCGCCGGCACTCTCTGAATTGGCCCATGTTTCTGACAAGCCTCGCAACCTCGGGCATAGACGATGCAGTCTTCCATGATGGTTGGCCAAAAATAGCCATGACGATGAATACTCCATCTCATGCTAGGTCCTGCTCGATGGGAGCCGCATATCCCCTCGTGAACTTCTCCCATTACCAATTTCGCCTCCTCGGGACCTATACACTTGAGCAGTAATCCATCGACCGCCCTTCGGAATAACTCACCATCTATCAATGTGTATCGTAAAGATTTGATTTTTAGCGAGCTGTCCCCTCCAGACGACGGGTCCTCGAGGTATCGTGTGATTTCAGTCCTCCAGTCATCGTTGGGATGTTGGGGTTGGACTCCTCCTTGGTCTCCAGACTCATCCGTGATGGCGGCAATGCATGGTGCCCCCCTAGGGCGACTAGACTGCCAGCCTGAAGCCAGTTGGGCGGCTTCGTTAGCCTCTTGATTTCGACTTCTAGGAATGTGGGTGATGGTAACATCCGAAAATTTGGATAAGAGTTCCAATGCTGTCTCGTAGCACTTGACTAGCCTCGGACTCTTGCATTCATATTCTCCTGTTAGTTGTTTTAGGATGACCTCGGAGTCCCCAAAAATGGTAATGGATTTCGCACCTTTGAGTAATGCTGTCTCCAGGCCAAATATTAAAGCCTCATACTCCGCTTGATTGTTGGTGGTGCCTGGTTCCAGTTCTCGAGCGAGCTTCCAATGTTGTCCCAAAGGACTAGTGATCGTAATGCCGGCTCCGGAGCCGCTACTCGCACATGATCCATCAAAGGTCAATTCCCAAGGCTCAAATCCGATGAAGGACGCCTCTTTGGGATCCTCTGGTATTGTTAATGAGGGATGCTGGGCTAGGAAATCAGCTAAGGCTTGTCCTTTGACAGCTTTTTGAGGAACGTGCACCAGGGTGAAGGGACTAATCTTCATAGCCCATTTAGCCTGGCGACCCTTCAGTGCTGGCTTATGCAGGAGTGTTCTTACCAGGTCGAATGGAGCTACCACTTGGACTGTTCTTGGTAGCATGTAATGTTCCAATTTACTGCAGGAGTATACCAAAGCGTAACACAGTTTCTCCAATGCAGTATATCTTACCTCTGGTCCTTGTAGGGTTTTGCTGAGGTAATAGATAGCCCTTTCCCTGCCATCTTCATCATCTTGTGCAAGTAGACATCCGATGGATTCCTCGGAGGCTGACACATATAGCTTTAGAGGTATTCCCTGCCTTGGTGGTACTAGCACTGGAGGATTGCTTAATGCCTTCTTTATTTCTTCGAAGGCTGCTTGATGCTCGGCTGTCCATGAAAATATCTCGTTCTTTCTTCCTTTAAGTAAGGTAGTGAACGCCTTCATTTTCCCAGCCGCATTAGCAATGAATCTTCTTAAGAAATTGATTTTGCCAATCAGTGATTGTAGTTCTTTGAGGTTAGATGGCGCGCGGGCTTCTAAGATGGCCTTGGCCTTGTTGTGATCTACCTCGATACCTCTTTCATGCACAAGGAAACCTAAGAAGTTCCCTGCTGCCACTCCGAAGGCACACTTAGCTGGATTGATTTTCAATCCATGTTGCCTCATTCGAATGAATGCGTTCTCCAGATGGGCCAAGTGCTGGCCGAATTCACATGACTTCACTACGATGTCATCAATGTAAACTTCAAGTGTGTGGCCAATTAGATCATGAAAAATCATGTTCATGGCCCTTTGATATGTTGCTCCGGCATTCTTGAAGCCAAAAGGCATGACCACCCATTCGAAGATGCCGACTGGTCCTGGGCAACGAAAGGCAGTTTTATGTATATCAGATTCAGAAATGAAGATTTGATTGTACCCAGAATAACCATCCATTAATGACAAAAATTTGTAGCCGGCGGCCGCATCGACAAGCATATCGGCCATAGGCATTACATACTCATCCTTAGGTGTAGCCAAGTTTAAATTTCTAAAATCTATACAGACTCTTAATTGACCATTTTTCTTCACAACAGGTACAATATTTGCAAGCCACTCTACATAGCGACACGTTCTAATGTAACCTGCTCTAAGAAGCTTTTCAATCTCGGCCTTTATCTTTGGGATGGTGTCTGGATCAACACGTCTAGGCGGTTGCTTGTGAGGTCTGAACTCAGGATGGGTTGGCAACTTGTGCTCCACCAGTTCTCTCGACAATCCTGGCATGTCTGTATACTGCCACGCAAAACAGTCTTTGTATTTCTGGATCAGCTCCACTAACTGGTGCCGCTCCATCTCGGGCAATGACGCGCTTACCTTGGTGAGTTTTGGTTCTGCATCAGTTCCAAGGTTGATGTCCACAAGGGGCTCTTAGCTTCCGGACTAGGCAATGTCCGCTTCACAGGGGATGGCCACTCAGATGGCCTTGTATCAGCTAGACTCTTGGACTTGTCTTCGGCACCCATCATCATCTCAGTGGTGGCGAGCCGCTGCAGCAAATCTCTATATATGTCTTGGCTATTCATCATGTGGAGTCTGGGGATTCGGGTCGGCCGGATGTAGCTTGAAGCCGCTGGAAGTGAAGTCGATGGACTCGAAGTCTAAGTCCACACCAATCAAAGCCGATGCTGGCTGGACATCCTCTAAGTAGAAGACTGCCTCGTCGTTGTTGCGGTCGTGTGCTATGAAGGGCTGAGGATCTGCTTCCACGAGTTCCACTTGATCATCATTCCAGATAAGCAGCTGTTGGTGTAAGGTGGATGGCACACATTGTGCCATGTGGATCCAATCGCGTCCTAGTAATACTGAGTAGCAAGTTTTCGACTTTACCACGAAGAAGGCCACTTTGATTGTCTTGGACCCTACAGTGACGTCGGCTGTTATGAACCCTGCTGGTTGAGTAGCTTCTCCCACAAAGCTGCACATCCTGACCCTGGTGGGGATGAGGTCCTTCTCACTCTTGCCGATCTTCTTCAAAGTGGACATTGGCATCACGTTTGCTGCTGCCCCATTGTCGACGAATACCTTACTCACCGGCCGCCCATCAATGTGAGCTTTGATATACAGAGGTTTCAACTGCCTGGTTTGAGACACTTCCGGTTTGGCGAACTGTGGAAGCACTGGCCCTTGAACAAGCTGGCCACTTAGTTCTTCGAATAGATTTCTGGTTGGATGAGAGAGTTCTGGTATCATCTCATCCATCTCCTCGATGAGCTTGGCGAACGATGGCTCTTCTTCGTCCCATATCTCAGACTCTGCATCACTGACTTCCTCATCCGTCGCCAATCCCACGACTTGCATAGGCACCACAGGGTCTGATGGTTCCTCTTCTTGATCATACTTGTAACCTGCTTCCTTGAGTTCCTCTTCCAAACCGACCCAGAAAGCTTCATCCGAGTTGTCTAGCTCACCCTCCATGTTGGCTTCCTCATCGAGTTCCATGTTGTCCAACATCTCGAGATCTTCCGTAATGACACCTACCGTGCTAATGCCGACCTTAGGCTTTTCTTGGTCAGCCCCCATGGCCGCTTCCACGTCTTCGGGAGTGACCGCCCCGAAGCGGACTCGTGTAACCTCACTGTTTGTCTGAACTCTAGATTCCATTTCTGTCTGTTTGGGTTCGTCTACACTCTTGCAATAAGCGAGGAACCCCTCATAGCTGTCGGGTTCGCTCCCCAGTTTCCCGTCTTGATGGGCCGCTATGTAAGCAAAGAACCTAGTGAGAACCTTCATCATAGCCATTTCTCTAGCTGACCCCGGATTACCCATGCGACTAAACCTCTCCATGAATTTTTCTGCCCAAGGTTCACTTCCTTTACTTGATTCGGCCACGACGGCCGCCTTGCCCTTGTCCCTAGCAGACGAAGGTTGTTTCTTTATCTGAGCGGACCTAGTCTCCATGGTTTCACGTTGGGGTGTTGGATGGCGACGCTCCGTCCACTGAAGCCTTTCCCGAACTGGCCTCCTGGTGGGAGGTGATGGTGGATGTCTCCTTCGTGGAGATGGCGGTCTCCTGGAGGGAGATGATGGTGAATGTCTCCTTCGTGGAGATGGTGGTCTCCTGGAGGGAGATGATGGTGAATGTCTCCTTCGTGGAGATGGTGGTATCCTGGAAGGAGGTGATGGTGAACGTGGCCTCCTTGAGGCCTCATAAGACCTTCCCCTGTAATCTCCCAGCCGCTCATGCACCGGCTTTCGAAGTGGTACGGGGGGACTATACCTGATGTACAGAGGTCTCCCATCCGGATGCTGCAATCTCTCGTGGACAGGCCTCCGCCGTTCGGATGTTTCCCCTTGAGATCTGAAGTAAGTTGGTTGTACTGGTTTTCGGGGCTTAGACGACTCCAACTTATGGACCTGAGCTTCCCACTGCCGCATTTCCTCGGCATACCTTCTTTGAGCTCGTCTGTACTGACTCCTCGTCATGGGTGGCGGTTCCTTTTGAATGGTCTTACCTCCTGCCCGGTTCCGCATCCATCTATCAGCTTCAGCAGGGTGTTCTGGACGCCTCATTAAGGTTGGTATCACCTCCACTCTTTGTCTGTAATCCCTAGTAGCGGGTTGATGCTCCCCGTTGTCGCGGACCTCCACAGCAGGTTTTGGGATTTCAATCCTCAAAGGATGATTCTCCCTTTTCTGGTATTCATTCTCTTCGGCTTTCAGAACTCTTGCAAAGTCCTCTTGAGACATGTGTTTGAACCTGGGCTGCTTGCTATACAGTTGCTTTTCTCTTTCTTTCTCAGTGTCAGATTCATCTGATAATAGGTCGTCATCTTGTTCATCGATTTCAACATGTTCCCCTTCCTGATCCATCCGGCTACTGGAGCCGCCATCATCTGGGTTTGGAACAAGTCCAGCCGCACCCACGCGAAGCTGTGGAAACGGATCTA
>JAOANR010000007.1:29596493-29684055 GCA_030278955.1 Hygrophila difformis | reverse complement strand
AGTCCACTTTCATGCCTGCAATTTTTAAACGCCCTTCTTTAATCTTATTTTGTATGGCAGTTTTAAAACTCCGGCATTTGGTAATGCTATGCGTATATGAGTTATGCCACTTACAAAACGATCGGCCCCGAATTTCTTCGGCCGTTGGTAACTTCTGCCCCTCAGGCAGCTTGATTAAGCCATCTTTGAGTAAGGCGTCGAATACTTGGTCTGCCTTGCTCATGTCGAACAGGTCCTCTTCGGGCTTATACTTGGCTTCCCTTTGTCTAGGTGGTTTAAGGGCAGCACAGGTGTGTGGCTTTGCTATCTGGACTAGTTCTGCAATAGCCACTTCCACTGGTTCGTCCTCCTCGTCGCTGAGTGTCACTTCCTCGAAGTGGACTCGACGTATAGGACGTCTTCCTTCTTGTTCCTCCAGGAACTTTTCCAAGCGAGCCGCTCTCTCGGCCAGCTGGGCAAGGTCAGTTGCATCCTGCACAATTAAATGCTCCTTTAGTTTTGGTAACATGTTAGCCACTGCAATATTGGCTATTTCTTTTTCAGGAATTGCTATGGAACATCGGCCTTTCAGCCGTTGTAATCTACCAATAAAAGAGCTTGCCGCCTCATCGGCATGCTGCTTAGCATTAGTGAGATCAGCGAGGCTTACCTGGGATAGCGGAGTGTAAAACCTATCGTGGAATGCCCGTTCGAGGTCAGCCCAATTCTGGATTGAGTTAGGCCGCAACGATGCAAACCATGCGAAAGCCGGTCCGGTGAGAGAGGAGCTGAACAGTCTTAGTTTCAGCCAGTCATTGGCCGCTGCTTCCCCGCATTGGGCAGTGAACCTCCCAATGTGTTCCACTGTAGATTTACCCTCATCTCCCGAAAAGGAAGTGAAGTCCGGCATCTTGAAACCCCTCGGATAGGGTTGCATGGTGTCTACCCAATCCGGATATGGCTTCCGGTACGTAGGCCGCTCCATCGGCTTTAACTGGATTCCGAAGTGCTGCTGCATCATATCCGCGAGCAGCTCTGGTGAAACCACTGGTGCCTGCGTAGGAGGCATCGCAGCAGCAGGCGTCGGGGTTGCTCCATATGGTTGCGGAGCGTGTCCTCCTGTGTAGACAGGAGTGGCGGCCTGTGCCGCGGGGATAGGGGTGGCGGCCTGCACCATAGGGGCCGCCATCACTCCACCTGTCTGGGTAACCTGCCCCCCTAGGGTTGGTGGCACCCAACCCGGGTTGAGAGGGGCCGCCATATGTGGTGTCGTGGGGATGTTCGGCATCTGAGGTGCCGCCTGTCTGGGTGCCACGCTAGGTCCGGCCGCCATGCAGCCTGGTGTGGCACTGGTTGCCATCAACGGATTTGATGGAACGTATACCGGCATGGGAGGTGCCGCGTAGCCCGAGTTCGGCATGCTGGGTGCCGCTGTAGAAAGAGTGTACGCGGTCGGGTATGACTGTGGAAACATACTGGCCACACTTCCAGAGTCATGGAGTGATGGGTGACCCAGTGTGTTTCCCCACATTCGGTGTTGTCCTCCTGACGGTCCCGGATATGGAGTGCTAGGTGCCATGGTAGAACTTGATGGGAGGCCTCCATCGCGTAGGGAACCGCATATCTGGCTGGTCTGATCGGCCATGGCAGGCCGCAAGACATCCATCAAGTGCCTTGTGAGCAAAGGCATAAATTCGGCCATCGATTCGGTCATCGATAGCCGCATTTGTTCCGACAGAGTAGGGATCTGCATTATCCCCTGCTGTGGTGAGGCGACGTTCGTCGTTTCGCCGGCGTCCTCATCCAATGTGCGCTGGGCTGTCTGGTCTTGCAGAGACATGTTCTCGAATTCTTGTGTTAGATCAGTAACGATTCGTCCGGATCTAAGACGCATGCACTTCTGAAGCAGATATGGTCTTGAATCGAGTCCCACTGGGCGTGCCAATTTGTTAACGGTGAAATTTGGGAGAATGGAATCTCTCTTTTATTAATGAAACTTGGGGAAAGATTACAGAGAAAAATAGAAAAGTACAGGAATTGAATGAAAGCAGTAAAGGAATTGAAGAACGAAAAAGCAGTAAAAATGCAGGAAAGCAGAAAGTAAAGTAAAATAAAGACTCTCTGAGGAGAAGATTCGGGTTTTTTGCTCACGATGCCGATGTTCATATTTATAGTGGTGGGCGTCCTCAACCTCTTGGCTCACTTTCCTTGTCCGGGCGTCTTGCCAAGATTTCCTTCCTTATCCGACACCTTCGCCCGATACGCTTTCCGAACTTGAGGATTCGCTTTTGATCTCGACACACTCATCAAAGGCGGCCTCCATCATGGGGTTACCTAAACCCTCCATTCGACTTTTCTGGGCCTCCATCATGGGGTTACCTCCACCATCTCGGGCCTCCATTGTCACGACGGCCTCCATCGTCATGACGGCCTCCACCATCTCTTGGGCCTCCATCGTCATGACGGCCTCCATCATCTCTCGGGCCTCCATCCAGGCTGTTGTCTACACGGCCTTCCTCTTCCGGATATATTTTATCCAATTGGGCCAATTAATTTAGACGAGCAACTCCATTGGGCTTAATATATTTTTACTATGTTAACAGTTATGAATAATTACGAAGAGCCTCAGTGGAGGCAGGAAGGTAGGATTCGAAAATGATGAAAAAAAACTCACCTGAAATAACAAAATAGGTTAAATATTTTAAACTTTGAAAATTTACCAAACTACTCAAAATCTTTCACTGGTCAAAATATTTGATTATTAGTATATGATAAATTTGAAATAATCATTTTAGATATATAAAAAAAAAAGACAAAAACAAAAAAACAGAAAAAAAAGGAAATCTTTTACTCCTCAGAATAACCTTTAGACGGCGGCTATCTACATACCACTTTTCTAATAAACACACAACATTTACTTAATACACACCATTCTCAAATTTAAAAAATCGTCCAATTACTAATACACACCATAAATATTTACTAATATACCCTTAACAATATTCACTACCTTACACACCATAACTTTACTAACTCTACCAAATACACACCTCATACAAAATCCAAAAAAATCAAACCCTACCCATCGTCTTCCCTCCCTGTCCCCCTCCTTAGTCTCATCTTCTTCAATCTTCAATTTTATACAACGACTCCCGCATCCTCGCCGGCCGCCAGCCAACACGCGTGTCGTCTCCCCACGCCTTTGGTATCCGTCGTTACGCCTCTGTTATCCGTCATCGCGCCCTCGCGGTCACCTTGTCTCACCTCTGCTCTCCGTCGCTGCTCCTCGCCAAGCCATTTTCAGGAAATAAAATATGAACATAGTATATGTGTTCAGGAAATATTTTCGAAAGAAACTCATATGTTCAGGAAACGAATGCTGAACACGAAGTGAATCAAAAATTTTAATATTGTCACATGTATGTTTAAGAAAATTTTTCGAACCAACAATGTTTTTTCAGGAAAATATTTTGAACATGTGCGCCCTGTTCAGGAAAAAAAAGTTGAATGTAGCATATGCGTTCTAGATAATTTTTCGAACAGAACCAAGTTGTTTAAGAAAATTCGACATGAACAGTTCGCGGAAAATACAAAAAAATTCATTTTCCTAAGTGCTTACCATGACTTCCGGGGGTAACTTCTCATCCGACATTTTGCATATATCCACTTGTAGAATACTTTAATACGTTTTTCCACTAATTTGGCTTAGATTTGAGGGGTATTTAATGTAAGAAAATTGTTAGAGTTTGAACGGAGAAGAAAATGGAGGAGCGATGGAAGAACGTGAATGTGAGATGAGATGAGAATAGGGTTTAAATATGGTATGTATTTAGCATTTTGGTGGTGTGAGTTTAGTAATATGGACATTCAGGGTTTAAATATGGGGTCTGTTCTGCACGCAGCTTTTGAGAGCTTTAGCTTTTATTTTAAAACAAAAGCCCCGTTCTGCACACTAGCTTTTAGGAGCTTATGGGAGCTTTTGGAAGCTTCTTTTTAGAAGCTACCTGTAGTAGCTTTAGAAAATAAGCTCCTAGCTTATTGTTGAGCAATTACAATTTTATCCCAATAACCAACTCACTACCCAATAGTCTACATAAATGTTTGTCCTTTTACTGTCATTTCATACATTTTTTGACAGCTACAGCTAGTTGTACGGAACACTTAAATAAAACTGACAGCTACAACTCCCACAGCTCCCTACAGCTCCAGCTTGCAGCTACGGGCCTACAGCTCACAGCTACAGCTTTGCATGCAGAACAGACCCATGTGTGCATTTTGATTTTTTTTATATAGGGGTATTTTAGGAAGATAAAAATGAGATGGTGTGTCTTTAGCAAAAATGAAATGAGGAGCGTAGATAGCCGCAGTCTAACCTTTAACTTGGTTGACGCGGTCCTTCTACACTCAAAACTCAAACCTCGGCCTTCGTTATTCATCTCCTTTTACTTCTCAGTTCCATTTCAGCGTTCGTATAATGGGAGGCGGTCCCCTGACATCGGCGCTTGAATTCGCCGCTAAGGCTGGCCTCCGCGGCATCATATCTGACCATTCTCCGCTTTTCTCCTCCGGAGCTGATGAGGATAGCTTGATTAACCACGCTTTTATGATGCCTAGGGTTATTTTCGGGGACGCACCCACTCTTCAAGAAGCCAAGGACGCTACTTCCGAACTCACCGTCGCGCTTGAAAGGTATAGTTCTAATGGTTATGATTTAGAATCTTCTTGCCTTTCATCGATATTCAGGAACCAAATATTCTGAGATGAGAATTTTAGTGTAAATCTTTGATTGTGATATCCTATCCCTTTTGTTAACTGACACAGCAGCGAATTGAATTCGTAAAATGGCTGAATTATGAATTGAATTGGAGTGATAGAGTCGTTGAATTGTGCCTTCATACTCGGTTAATTATACATGTAATACACATACAAAATACTTAATTTTTTGTTTCACCTATTGCTGATTAATACGCCCTGAATGCATGTCATGACTCATGATCAACGCAGAAACCCTTCTATAAAGCTTCGTCTCCTTCTATTGATGGAAACCTGTCCTCGTGTAGCATTAGTGTATGTGAAATGCTTTCCCAAGTTTATGAAAGTGATTTCCATTTAAATCTGATTGAAAGGTTTCCTTAACTGTGAATAAATTGGTGTGTTGGAGGTTGTACATATCAAAGGCTTGCTTTCTGTTCAAAAATGAAATGCATATTGCAAAATGTCTAAATTTTCAGGACTTATTTGTCATCCATGGATTCAAATGGAAGTAACGGTTCATATGTTTTTGATCATACGTGTAATAGCTTCTCAGATTCAGTAAGCAGTCAGCTAACGAACTTGCCTTCTGTGCCTGTGAATGCTATCAACGCCTTCGTATATCTACATGATAGCCCTGGTGCCCAGGTTTTTAGTTCATTAATTCCACTTTTCTGTAGGCGTTCATCATTTTGTTTCTTCCTATAGAGGATTATGAGGATAATTTTCTCATATTACTCTGCCCCTAGCTTGAAATTTCAGATATGATTGTATAAGCTTCGTATTATTGCGTTTGCATGGTTGTATACTGAAATTATCATTAGTTAGCTTGTTTTGGGTTCCAAACCACAATCGTCAAGTCAGAATGTTGCTCCATTTATTCATATTGAAAATTGTCGTCTGCATTAAGTTGTTATGTCGGTTATATGGTTAGGCTGTTGTAGCTTCAATTGCCTGTGATCCAAATGTGTGGAATGCTGTGTTACAGAACAGAGAGCTTCAGGTGTTTCTTCAGTCTCAAGGAACAAGTAAGATTGGCAATTGGCATTCCTTTCATGTTTTCCACTCTCCCAAAAAACCCAAAAGTTACTTGTGTCATTGTGAATCATTGCATTACTTTTTATGCAAGGCCTGGCTGGGGGAAGAAATGTGGCACCATCATCTGATGATGCTGAAGCTCAGGCTGATGGTGGAATTTTGGAAATCATCGATAAGGTCAAGATTATGGTGGTAGACATGATGAGCAGCTTGTATGATTACTTTGAAACTATCTTTGGAGGTCAGGAGAGTGAACAATATGCAAACTCTAATGGAAGAGGCCCTGCTGCTGAAAATCAGATTGGAGCATCCTTCATGGGCCTGACTGTGATGGTGATATTGCTGATTCTTTTGAGGCGCGTCAATGAAGATTGACATTAACGTGGTACGTTTCTGAAACTTTTTTTCGTCCTTGTATATGTCTGAAACTTTTCGTAATTGAACTGAGTACCGGTGTTTAAGTTTAATTAACTTACATTTGATTAGAGTTTGGTGTTAGGCTTTACAAAAGTTTTGTCAGTTTAAGTTTAAGTTCTTTAATAAGAAAAAATGTAAGACATTGTAAACCGCTCTAGATAAATCAAGATCAGTTCTTTCTTTTAACTTAATAACAAATTAATTGTATTCCACTTGAATGTGATTACAGTATTTTCTGTTGCTGCTATTGAATTCCAGGTGTCGTTAATTTACCAGTTCACCTTGTACGACTTGTCCCATGTATGTATATACTTTTGTGTAATCTGCTCTTTTCTATGGTACAACATGAGTATATTTGAGGAATAATTATGAGACAGGGCTTTGTGGCCATTCTGGACTTGTTTTTGTTCTTGGTTTCAGCATGTTTCTGAACCAGCTAACGGAGGACTTGGGGATTCTGGTGAGGTTGTTCCTGTAGTCCACGTAGTACAGACCGAACCGAACAGTGTACCCCATGTTCCATTCCCAGTTGTCCAGCAATGACCAAACGAAGTACCCACGAATGTCACATTTGTCTTGCCTGATTGCAGCGGATATATTGGAGAGGTAATCCCTGTGATAGCTTATTCTCTTGTCATCCTTTAGGACGTCGTTTAATGCTGCAAGAGGTCTGTTATGGTCATCCATCCCTGAGATAGGAAACCAAGGAATGAGACGTATTGCCAGCATTTGCTATTTTAGCCATCAGATGAAGGGGCTTACCGTTTTCAGTTATGATCACTGGTGGATTCCCGTACTTGTCTTTAATGTAGTTTGTCATCTTCCGAATCCCCCAGGGTACAATGTATAGCCAGCTTGATGCAGCCTGGAAAAATGAGGAAGCTGTAAAAAAAGTGCACGCGACATATGCAATTCTAAGCGATTTACCTTGACAGGAAGCTGAAGCTTACTCTTTCTCCAATGGAAGCTCCATGCCATGAAGCTGAAAATGGAACACACGAAGATATTAAACATCCACATTGATGTCCTTTATCTAAAACACTAAAGATCGTGATATTTCAGCATCTTACAGGTGGTAATTACAGCAGAGTCGGTTGAGGCATCCTGTAGTATGAGCTTACGAATCCTTGTCCTGTCATTCCGAGCATATAATGTAGTGTAATGATTTAAGCCAACAAAGTCTAGAGACCCCTTCAAAAGCCGGGAAACCTCTGCATCGATATTAGGGAGCCGGTCAGCCACCAGTTTCTGCATCGAAAGAGGGTAACTCCCAAGAAGAAGTGGGTCGAGAAACCTGATATATCGATTTTAACTCATAATCATTCGGTGCCAAAAACAATTTCTTTTTTTTTTTTTTTTTTTTTTTATCCTCATAAAGTATAATCTTTTTCATTACCATCCGAGTCCAAAATCCAAAGCTCTCCCTGCAGCATCTACGTCTTCTTTACTGGTTGTTATTGGCTCGTACCATTTAGCATCCAACACTATCCCGACAAGTCCTCCTTGGCTCTTCTGAAACAAGACAAATTGTAAACTTATACGTGCCATTTGTCGTAACCTCTATTAGGTACGCAAGTACCTTGAAATTCTTCTGATAGTTGTGATAAGCAGCAGCATGCGACAAAAGAACATTGTGCGCTACAATGTAAGGCTCGACTGAAGAATCCCCTTCTCTGCAAATCAAATGTCCGAGGATCGAGCATCGCCCTGGAGCCTGGACACCTAAATCGAAACCTTGGATTGCAATACCATGTGGCTCGTTGATGGTCATCCAATGTTTCACTCGATCCCCAAATGCTTTGAAACAGATGTGAGCATAATTTTCAAAATCCTTTCTGCAGTAGATTTCATACAAAACCAACGTCACAACCTCGTGAACCAGCTTGTAAATAACCAATGCAGAAACACAAGAACGCCAACATACATGACTTGATTGCTTAAGAATCCACCATATTTATCCTGAAGCGTCTGTGGGAGATCCCAATGGTACAACGTTGCATAAGGCTGGATTCCTTACACAGATGAGAACGGAGAAAACACCCAACACCATCAAAATCCTCCCCTTCACTATAAAATTCATCGAAATCGTTTGTTTCTCCAAACCTTTTTCCAGTAGAGCATCTATCAGATTGTTGTAGTATTCAATCCCTTCTGGATTAGGTTCCCCTGTTCCATCTGTTCATATTATATAACTAAAACCATTAGCATTGCCATCCCTTATTAGTACAAAGGGGAAACATAAACTTGTAATGATCTTACTTGGCAAGATTCTTGACCATGATATGGAGAATCTGTATGCATCCATGCCCAAGTCCTTCATCAAGTCTATGTCACTCTGCCATAAGGGAGTTGTTGCAACGGCTTCAGTTGGGGCATTACAAAACCATAAAAATTGACTAATCTACTTTGGTTTCATACTCAACCTCAAAAGTCTGCTATGAAAAATGCCTTGTTCTTATCCAACACATCACCATCTTCTCTTTTTCTTTGCAATTTTCCATTTGTTTGTTGTACATATGAGGTCTTATTTTTTACAAGTGGCAAGGTACATGTTTGCCATTGTTTATGTGAAATTGAGAGTGGGCATCTTATCCACTTCTAATACAGTACTACTAGTATACTTAGAATTTTTGCTTCCCTAATTATACAATATTCGTTATTCCTGCAAGTTTTTAGCAATATAAAAGGGTTCATCATGATCTCATATATTCTTTCGGTCGACGAAACGTGCATTAACGCCGTGAATTATTAAATAGTGAAAACATCAAAGTGTTCACCTTGAACCGGTGGTATTGATCAACTGCTGTGTCAGCGTTGCTGAAATCCACAATTCTCCCCACTTTTTGGATAAGCAAGAAAGAACCAAAACAGAGGTGGTGTAAGCTTTAAACTTTGAACAATTTGAAGTCTATAAAGAATATGGATGGATGAGAAACCTGGTCGTTTAACGAAGGCATCCCAAATGCTCTCCCCTTTATTTCCTTCATTTACAGCTCCTTCGAACTGAAATCAAAATCCAATCTTTATTACTAGTTATATGAAACAAGTGTGTATGTGGATTATGGTGTGTGTTGTATGTATTGAATTGCAAAACCTGGTAGGCAGAAGAAGCGGTTCCGAAAACGAAGCCCTTTGGGAAATCAGTTCGAGTAATGCTGATGCTGTGAGACTTGAGAATGAAGGAAGAGAGGAAAGCAAGGAATAATAATAAGAAGAAAATGGGTGGTGGTGGTGGCATCTCGCATGTCAAGAAGATGGAAGAAATACTATTATTTGGTCAGGACATGAGTGGGTGGGGCGGTGTGCGTGCGGTGGTTTTTATATATTCGGGGGGTTGAATGAAAAGGGAAGGGAAAATTGTTTGGGGTGTTGGGGTGGGTGACGTCAACACAGAGTGGGGTAATGAATAATGATGAAAAGTGAATTGTGGAAGGCAAGAAATGAAATGTGACCTGGGGGAAAATTGGGAATTACTAATTGAAAGGGGGAGTCTTGCGGGAAAGGACTATATTATACACAGAGAGATTTGGAATTTTGGATGAATGAGAAATGTATGATCCTAGAATTGGCGGTGGCCCCAAGCATTGCTCCATCTCTCCTTAATTCCTTTTTCTTACACGTTTTCAAATCCCCTTATGTTGTCTGTCTGTCTGAATCTTGCCGATCGATCCCGCCCACCTACGTCCGCCTTACCTACTCCCAAGTCCCACCCCAAAACCAAAGCATAGACACATTATAGCGCAATTCAATATATATATATATATATATATATATATATTGAATTTTTAATAATTTAGATTGAATACAGTTAAAAATTATAAAAATTTAGTATTCTAAAATTACGTGTAGACGAATTCAACAATATTTTACTTGACTATATTTTATTTTATATATCTACTAGCACACCCGCTCGTCGCACTGCGCGGGAAGTAATTTTTAATTTTTATTTTTTAATTTTTTTAAAAATAGAAAAATATTTTAAGAATTCAAATACTACCTCCGCTTTTGTGATAGTGCAACAAAGCACTATTTGTTGGATTCGTCTCGTCATGTAGTTTTTAAATATCAAACTTTTAAATTTTTTTACTTATACAAAACTTAAGTTATTAATGGTTTAAAATATGGATTGGACTGCGTGCATTGGGTGAATGTTGCACTTTTACGAAAACGGAGGAAGTATTTTATTATATAAATTTAATTGGGTCATGCTTATTTTTCGACCATACATTATTGAGCAAAATTGTGACAGAAAAATGATGATAAAAAAGAGACCATCCGATAAAAGTGTAAAGTAATCTTCCTACCCAAAATTAAACGTTCAGAACATAAAGATTGTATGATAAATGTTCACCGTAATTTACACGAGATAAACAAATTTACACAAATTTAGTTTAGTTTTTTTGTACATAAATTTTTTTGGGAAAGTCGAAGCCTGTTTTGTATATAAATTTAAATAAAGTCAATTATTTTTATTAGTTTAAAATTATGAGAGTAAAATTAAAAGAATTTTCATAATATATGAGATTAAACTTAAATATGTTTATTTACTCAAAGCCATAAACGAATTTAATTTTAAAATAATTTTTGTTTTAGTAGGTTAGGTTATATATATATATATATATATATTTAATATTGATATTCATAAAATTACGTTATAGTAATATATATCAATTATAATCATTATATATCTTTTTATATAGATATGTATAATTTGAATAATTGCTGCATTTATTCAAAATCAATTACAAAATAATAAAAATGTGATAATTTAATAATTTTTTAACATGATTGATCATAGTTTTGTAGGCGTATAGCAATATATCATAGTTGAAAAAAAAAATCAACATTAAAAAAAATATTTTTATATAAGGAAAAAATTAGTTTATATAATATTTTTTTGGAGGAGCCATTAAAGACCTGAGAAAGATGTGATGGGACATGGGAGCCCATGACACACAAATTACAAAGGGAACAAATGGGAGGGATAGGAGGCCGGTGGGAAAACCCCCACCTATAGGTTGGGAGTCGGGGGACTTGACCGCTAGGTTAAGTCCCCAACCCCAATTAGTTTATATAATTGAGACACAAACGATCTTATTGATAATTTATTAATTAAATTATTCACTATAATAATTATATTATTGTAAACTTATTTTTTTTTTTAAATTCATTTATATGATTTATATAATATTGGCATTAATCAAGTTACGTTATGTAATATATATATATATATATATTTCAACTTAAATATGCTGATAGAGTTGGAATTTTAATTTAGCCTTCATTCACTCCATTTTCATTCTTTTATTTTGCACTTTTTAATTACTGATGGAATATAAATATCTTTTCATATTTGATTTATGACTATATGTATGATACTTTTCTTAAAAAGATATGTCACACTAAAATATTATTCATATCATATATGAAATGGAATATAAATATCTTTTAATATTTAATTATATATATATATTTAATATTGACATTCATAAAATTACGTTATAGTAATATATATCAATTATAATCATTATATATCTTTTTATATTGATATGTATAATTTGAATAATTGATGCATTTATTCAAAGTCAATTACAAAATAAAATAATAAAAATATGATAATTTAATAATTTTTTAACACGATTGATCATAGTTTTGTAGGCATATAGCAATCGATCATAGTTAAAAAAAAACAATCGACATTAAAAAAATATTGTTATATAAGGAAAAAAATTAGTTTATATAATATTTTTTTTGGATGAGCCATTAAAGACCTAGGAAAGATGTGATGGGAGTAGGGGTATCACTTTCAGGTTTCGGATCGTGTTCGTGTCGGGTTGATCAGGTTGTATAATATTTCAGGTTGAATGAAATAATATAAAAAAATCGGAAAAAAAAATACAAAATACAAATAGAATAAAAGTATACATAAGACATATTACAAACATATACTTACCGATTCACTTGAGTCAATCACCTACATGCTACAAAAAAAATAAAAGATTAATAAATATTAGATTAGAGAAAATGACTAAAAATTATCTAAAACAATAAAAAATGTAAAATATGATATTTGAAATAGAGATGAATGAAACGAATAAGAATGAGAAATCTATTTATAGGCAACTCAAATAGGTGTATTTAATGTAAATAATTTAAAATTTTAAGAGTATTATAGATTATAAATTTATGGAGTATATATGATATGATTAAGTTTGTTGAAATTAAATATTAGATTTTTATATATATTATATAGATTTAGGGAGTATATATGACTGGGGTATTAGAATTATATGTATTTATATATATATATATATATATATATATATATTAGAGATTTAGTAAATATATATGATTGTTGAAATTGGGGAAGAAAAGTTGGAGGAGGTGTTGAAAAAAGGGGGTGAGAAGTGGGAGGGATGTAGACTATATATATATGTATATTGTTTTTAATTATCTAAAGCAATAAAAAAAAAGAAGTAAAATATGAGATTTGCAATAGAGATGAATGAAATAAATAAGAATGAGGGATGTTGGCGTGGAAGCCGGAACTGTAGCTACTGTATTTCCATTTCCGGAAGGACCCTGTTCAAGGAAGCAGACAAAGAAGTTCACATCCAACGTAGCTGAATATCTGAAGAATAATTTTGACAAACAGCTGTCCAAGATTTTCAAGATCCTATCAGAAGCAACTCTGCTCTTACAGCTTGAGTAGGCAGATGTCCGGGAGCCGGAACCATGACCCGGAAGATCGATCGGATGAAGAATATCATTTTGATATTATTTTTGTAATAGTATAGTATTAATATGCCTTAGTATGTAAAAGACATGAAAACGATAGAAAATCATAGTTTTGGATCAACCGGGGTGCCAGACAGAGACCATGGCGCCAGACAGCTTGTGGCGCCAAGCCACTGCCTGGCGACATGGCCTGTGGCGCCAACCCTTGGCGACACAACTTTCTCCGAGGACCTGAGACGCCAATCCGAGGCGTAGCGTGAACCTCCGTGGCGCCAGGCACTGACTCGCGACACGGCCTCGCTTGGCGACACAACCTGCTCCTCGTGGCGCCAGACTGACCCTGTGGCGCTAGCCATGCCTAGCGACATGGCCCGTGGCGCCAGACGCTTAGCGACACGATGTTTCCCGACGCACCAGAACTGCAATCCGAGCCGTGTCCGGAACCACCGTGGCGCCAGACCCCTTGTGGCGCCAGACTGCTTGGCGCCACACCCTCCAGCTTGGCGCCACCAGTCCCAATTTTTGCTCTCTTTTTCATTTTCTTCACTTGTTATGTACGTAGGGGCATTGGCTACTATATATATGCCTCCCCCTTCATTTGTAAGACTCATCTTTTGTTGAATTGAGTAAGACTTAGCCTTTGTTGCAAGCACTTCCAAAAGATCATTCCCCTAAAATGAACACTTCATTTTGGGCACTTAAACAACTTGGAAATTGAAGGCTTCCATGTTGCATTTCAATCATCAAAATGAATCAATGAAGATTGAGGACAAGGCGTATGGACTTGTTTGCCTTCTCTTGTTGAAGAATTAAGGTCGTTGCTTCATCAACTTGGTATTGAAGCTTGCCAAGAAGATTATCACCAACACTTTGGACCTAATGAGGATTTGAGGACAAGACTTGAGGGCTTGTTTGCTTTCTTGGTTGATTTGAAGAGTTGGAGCTTCCCTATCATTTTCTTTTTCACTTGCTAGCTTATCCTCCACCTACTTGTTTCTTCATCTTTGTTTTTCTTTCAAGAATGTATCCTATGATCCTTGGCATTAGTTAGAATTTGGTATCAGAGCCAAAGATAGGATCTTTCTTGAGTTTTAACTTCAAAAACCCTAAAAACAACAAAAATTGAAAAACCTAAAAAGTTGGCAGAATCTGTTCGGACCTATTATGGACTTAATAACTTGGAGTTTTGCAAATCTGGATTGATATTTGGATTCCTCATGTTGAGTAGATGAATTTGCATATGTGGATCATCAAAATCGGAGTTCATATGACAAAGTTATGATTATTTGAAGTTTTGGTGTTGTTCTTCATCAAACTCGAATTTTTCACCAACTTTGCTTTATGATTCTGAATTTTGGGTGTTAATGGACTTGAATATGTGTTAATGATGTAAGTTGAGATGTGTGTTTAAGTTATTGATTGCAACATTGCATCAAAATTCCAAAATCAAGTTTGAGCGTTCATCTTCACCACCTAGCTTGTTCATCCATCTTCATCGTGTTCTTCACCATCTTCATACATGTTCTTAATCTTGAGGGATTGATCCAAAAATCATATTGTGTAATTGTTTGAGAGGACAAATGGTGCATGGGAAAGAGCTTACTGCAAAATTTCCTTAATATGTGTAATGCAATCAAGTACAAGTGACATCAAGGGTGATATCATCAAGTCAATCTCAAGTCAACTATTGTGGGCTGTCCTCAAACCCTTGTGTCCTTGAGCAAATACTTGTGTCCCTAAGCAAAATTTGTGTCCCCAAACCCCTCTATTGTGGCACCAAACACCACCTTGTCCCTAGACCCGTGTCCTCAACCTTTCACGCCAACCCCCTTTCACGACACACCCCCTCGCGCCACAACCCCTTTCACGCCAAGTACTTCAATTGGCGACAGGATTACTTCTCCACTTGAGCAGTATTTTTCAAAATTTTTCCTAAGTCGGATATACACAGTTGGCACTTGGTTCCACTGATTTAATTTAAATCACGAACACATAGTTGAAATTTTAATCGGGCAATGTTTCCGTTCTTAAAATTTCTCTCATAACAAGTGAAACCGAACTGTTGAAATTCCTCCGGGAAAATTTTATCTGTTATATTGGAGAGTACCCTTGCAAATATATTGTTAAGTACTGATATTCGGGAAGCCAGTGTGATCATATCGGAAGTCGAGTGCAGTAAGATCTCTCTTCATAATTTTCGAACTCCACCCCCAAAATTTTACCCTTGTGAGGATTTTTGGAATTTAAAGTGTAAATTGCGATTAATCGCTGTAACACTAAATCCTTGCATTGTGATCACATATTTTCAGTACATTAATATCTGTAAATATTTTCTCTTCACTTTATTTTATTTCGGTTGAGTCTTTTTCTGTCGAGTTAGTAGAGTGGGCAACAGTCTTGTTTTCAGCCTCAATCTCAAGCGTGGTTGAAATCTTCACGGAAGCATCATACCGAACGAGAGAAAATTGAGAGCGCTTCGTGAGTGATATTTATCTGTTGTGCAAGTGCTACTAACATCTTTATATATATAATTTGAGTTGTGTTGTGTAGATTTTACCGATCAAATGGCAGGAGCATCTGGGTCATCCAACTTTGAAATTATCAATTACCTTCAGTCTTTAAACCAGAAAATGGAAAGAATTGATAAAAAGATTGAGAATATCAATAGCCGAGTGGATAGTCAGATAGAAGGCCTGCAAAAGGATCTTGATGAAAGACTCCGGATTCAGGGAAATGCTGTGGAGCAACAAATACATCGAGTGGCATTGAGGCATCAATTAGGAGATATTGGACTGCCAAATCCGAATGCTCCACACAACACCCCAGATACTGAACAAAGTGAAATTAATCCTGATGACGATATGGCCGAAGCTGAACAAGTACTTGAGGAACAATACAATGCGCAACGGGGACCCAGAGCAAATGCCGGATATAATGCTCAACCACCCCCACCAGCAGCAGCACCTCAAGGACCGAGAGCACAAAGAGGCCGAAGGATTCAGAACAATCAGGATAATGAGGAGCAGGAAATTAAGGGAATTAAACATGATCTTCCAGTGTTCAAAGGAACACCTGATCCAACAGAATTTATTGAATGGAAAGATTCCATGGAGTTGATTTTTGATTGCTACATATATTCTGAGGTAAGAAGATATAGATCGCAGTTTCACAGTTCAAAGACTATGCTCTAGCTTGGTGGCAGAAAACCTTGAAGGAAGTCAGGGAACGAGGATTTAGGCCAACCGAGACATGGGACGATTTAGTCAGACTGATGCAACATAGATTTGTACCATCTTATTACAGAAAGAGCTTGTATCACAAAATGGTAGCCCTGACTCAAGGCAACAAAACTGTCAACGAGTACTATCAAGAGATGGAAAAGTTGATGACTCGTTGTGGAGTACAGGAAGATGAAGACATTACCAATGCCAGGTTTATGGAAGGGCTGAGAAAGGATATCCGGGATGAAGTTGACTTGAGAGGTTACAATCATACAGAAGATCTGGTACATCTTGCGACCAAGATCGAGTCACAGCATAAGAGTCGGATTCCACGGATCACTTTTGGAAGCAGTTCTACTGGACCAAGTAACCTTGGCCTGGGAAGAATTGGACTGGAAAGGAGTGGCCCAGAATTGAGGACAAGCCCAAACCAGCACAACCAAAGGGTTTCGAACTGGCAAAAGAGTTTAAGGTCTACAAACCACCTGTGCAGAATACACAACCAGCACAACCAAAAAGAGACATCAAGGATGTCACGTGTTTTAAGTGTCAAAGAAAAGGACATTATTCCAATGAGTGTCCTTTCACTAAGCGGGTTGCAGTGTTAGAAAGCGGTCACTTGAAAATCATTGAATCAGACGAAGAAGAGGGATCAGCTGAGAAAGAGCAAGAGGAAATTGCTCCAATTAAAATTGAAGAAGTCAGTGGTGACCATGAAGTAGTCGAGGAAACCGAGGAAAGAGTTTTAACTACTTTCGTGGCTATGCGAGCTTTGAATGCTGAGAAAATCGAACAACCACCACCTGATGAGCAAAGAGAAAATTTATTTCATTGTCATTGTGATTTAAATGGAAATTTGGCTTCTGTTATTGTTGATAATGGTAGATGCACTAACGTTGTTAGTACATATACTATACGCAGGTTAGGGCTGCCCACTGAAGATCATCCGAAGCCATACTAGCTGCACTGGATGAATGACAATGGAACTCTGAAAGTGAGCCAACGAGCCAATGTCCCCATCAAAATTGGCTCGTATGCTGAAAAGGTTTGGTGTGATGTCGTACCGATGACGGCCTGTCACATTTTGTTGGGAAGGCCTTGGTTATATGATAACGACGTCACATACAAGGGCAAAGATAATTCTTTAAGTTTTAAGTTTTGTAATAAATTGTACACTATTAAGCCTCTCCCGATCAAAACTGTAAAAATTGATCAAGAACGATTACGGGATAACATGCGCAAAGAAGAAGCTGAGCACAAGGCGAAGCAAAAGGGAAAATTAAAAATTTCCAAATTAGAAATTTCGGACAAAAGCTCAGAACCATGCCTTTTGCTGACAAAGATTGAATTTGATCAAGCAATGCAGCACGATAATCCAACAGGTCACTGCTTTTTAGCTTATTATAAACCTGTTGAAGTTGTTCATAGAACTTGCAATGCTGCACCTGAATTTCCTGATAATTTTTCTAGGATGCTGGAGAGAAACAAGGATGTATTTCCCGAGGAAGTACCGGCTGGACTACCACCCCTTCGTGGTATCGAACATCCGATTGATTTTGTGCCAGGCGCGTCTATTCCGAATAGACCAGCATACCGAATGACCCCTGAAGAAACCAAGGAAATTCAGTCTCAAGTACAGAAATTGCTTGACAAAGGATGGGTGCGCGAAAGTTTATCTCCTTGCGCGGTACCAGTACTACTTGTTCCCAAGAAAGACGGTTCATGGCGCATGTGCGTCGATTGCAGAGCCGTTAATGCTATCACTGTGAAGTACCGACACCCCATCCCACGACTTGATGACATGCTTGACGAGCTTGGTCACGCGAATATTTTCTCGAAGATTGATCTTCGAAGCGGTTACCATCAGATCGAATGAAACCCGGAGATGAATGGAAAACGGCTTTTAAGACCAAATTCGGACTCTACGAATGGCTGGTTATGCCATTTGTTCTCACCAATGCACCGTCAACATTTATGCGTCTCATGAATGAGACATTGCGCAGTTTTATAAATAAATTTGTTGTCGTTTATTTTGATGATATTTTAATTTATAGTGCAAACGAACCTGATCATATATCTCATGTTCAACAGGTGATCAACAGGTTGCGGGAAGTGAAGCTGTATGCTAATTTGGAAAAGTGTACATTCCACGCAACGGAGCTGAATTTTCTGGGTTTTATTGTTGGACAGGGCGGACTGAAAGTCGATGAGCAGAAAGTAAAGGCCATTTCTGACTGGCCACCATTGAAATATGTACATGAGGTTCGTCAGTTTCTAGGACTCTGCGGATTTTTCCGACGTTTCGTTCCGCAGTTCAGTGTTATTGCCGCGCCCCTCACGATGCTACTTAAAAAGGATCTGCCTTTTAAGTGGGGGCCAACGGAACAGAAGGCGTTCGCTGAGTTAAAGGAGAAATTGACACATGCTCCGGTGTTAGCCTTGCCGAATTTCGATCTCCCGTTTGAAATTGAATGCGACGCATCCGGAACTGGAATGGGAGCTGTGTTGATACAAGAAGGTCGTCCGATTGCTTACCACAGTGAGAAATTTTCAGGGGCGTCATTGAATTATTCCACTTATGATAAGGAACTGTTTGCGGTGGTAAGAGCATTAAGAGTTTGGCAGTATTATCTTCGGGGTCGAGAATTCGTCATCAATACGGATCATGAAACCCTGAAGCATATTTGAGGACAAGGACAGCTGAGTAAGCGACATGCGCGATGGAGTCAGTTCATTGAAGGATTTCCCTATGTAATCAAGTACAAAAAGGGAAAAGACAATGTGGTCGCGGATGCCTTGTCACGCAGAACAACACTGGCTGCCATGGCGACGACACATCTGTTAGGATTCGAGCATATAAAAACTTTGTATGCTACTGATCCAGATTTTGAGGAAGTGTAGCGACAGACGGAGGTACACTCGTTTAAGGAATTTTCCCGACTCGATGGTTTTCTCTACCGGGAGAATCAACTGTGTATTCCACGAGGTTCTATCAGGGAATTACTGATTCAAGAAGCGCATAATGGTCAACTGATGGGACACTTTGGAAAGAATGCCACTGCTGAAATTTTGGCTGAAAAATTTTATTGGCCTGGACTGAGAAAACAGGTCGAAGGATTTATTGCTAAGTGCATCGTCTGTTTGAAGGCGAAATCTACGGTCAAGCCGCATGGGCTTTATCAGGCATTACCAGTTCCAGCAGGACCGTGATTGGATATCTCTATGGACTTCGTGTTGGGTCTACCTCGTACTGCACGTGGAAAAGATTCAATATTTGTCGTGGTAGACAGATTTTCAAAAATGGCACATTTTCTACCATGCACGAAGACCAGCGATGCACTACACATTGCAAAGTTATTTTTCAAAGAGATCGTGAGATTGCACGGGATTCCGAAGTCCATTGTTTCTGATAGAGATGTGAAATTCATCAGTTACTTCTGGAAATCCCTCTGGAGCGAAATTGGAACGAAGTTACTATTCTCGACTGCTTTTCACCCGCAGACAGATGGACAAACTGAAGTTGTCAACCGGGTACTTGGTAATCTGCTTCGTATTATTACTTCTTCAAATTCAAAGAGCTGGGATGAGTGCCTACCATATATTGAATTTGCATACAATAGGCACACCCATAGTGCAATTCATATTTCTCCATTTGAATGTGTTTATGGTTTTAACCCCCTATCCCCGATTGATCTTCTACCATTGCCTTGCAATGAGCATTTAAATGTTAATAGCAGAAACAGGGCTCAAGCTATCAAGGAGATGCACAAAAACGTCAAGGAGAGCCTGCAGAAATCGGCAGAAACATATGCACGATATCATGATAGGGGAAGGAAAAGACTGGTACTGAAACCAGGAGATTGGGTGTGGCTTCATCTCAGAAAGGAACGATTCCCAGTCAAGAGGCGCAGCAAACTATCTCCACGGGGAGAAGGACCATTTAAAATTCTTGAAAGGATTAATGATAATGCGTATAAACTGGAATTACCGGAAGAATATGGAAACATTAATCCGTCTTTCAATGTTGCAGATCTTGTGCTATTCGAACGAGACGAACAGAAGGAGTACGATGCTTATCGGTTGATCGCTCAACCTCCTCAAGGGGGAGGGAATGGCGTGGAAGCCGGAACTGTAGCTACAGTATTTCCATTTCCGGAAGGACCCTGTTCAAGGAAGCAGACAAAGAAGTTCACATTCAACGTAGCTGAATATCTGAAGAATAATTTTGACAAAGAACTGTCCAAGATTTCCAAGATCCGATCAGAAGCAACTCTGCTCTTACAGCTCGAGCAGGCAGATGTCCGGGAGCCGGAACCATGACCCGGAAGATCGATCGGATGAAGAATATCATTTTGATATTATTTTTGTAATAGTATAGTATTAATATGCCTTAGTATGTAAAAGGCATGAAAACGATAGAAAATCATAGTTTTGGATCAACCGGGGCGCCAGACAGAGACCGTGGCGCCAGGCCACTGCCTGGCGACATGGCCTGTGGCACCAACCCTTGGTGACACAACTTTCTCCGAGGACTTGAGACACCAATCCGAGGCGTGGCGTGAACCTCCGTGGCGCCAGACACCGTGGCGCCAGGCACTGACTCGCGACACGGCCTCGCTTGGCGACACAACCTGCTCCCCGTGGCGCTAGCCATGCCTAGCGACATGGCCCGTGGCGCCAGACGCTTAGCGACACGATGTTTCCCGACGCACCAGAACTCCAATCCGAGCCGTGTCCGGAACAACCGTGGCGCCAGACCCTTTGTGGCGCCAGACTGCTTGGCGCCACAACCCAGCTTGGCGCCACACCCTCCAGCTTGGCGCCACCAGTCCCAATTTTTGCTCTCTTTTTCATTTGTTTCACTTGTTATATACGTAAGGGCATTGGCTACTATATATATGCATCCCCCTTCATTTGTAAGACTCATCTTTTGTTGAATTGAGTAAGACTTAGCCTTTGTTGCAAGCACTTCCAAAAGATCATTCCCCCAAAATGAACACTTCATTTTGGGCACTTAAACAACTTGGAAATTGAAGGCTTCCATGTTGCATTTCAATCATCAAAATGAATCAATGAAGATTGAGGACAAGGCGTATGGACTTGTTTGCCTTCTCTTGTTGAAGAATTAACGTGGTTGCTTCATCAACTTGGTATTGAATTTTGCCAAGAAGATTATCACCAACACTTTGGACCTAATGAGGATTTGAGGACAAGACTTGAGGGCTTGTTTGCTTTCTTGGTTGATTTGAAGAGTTGGAGCTTCCCTATCATTTTCTTTTTCACTTGCTAGCTTATCCTCCACCTACTTGTTTCTTCATCTTTTTTTTTTCTTTCAAGAATGTATCCTATGATCCTTGGCAGATGTATTTATAGGCAATTCAAATAAGTGTATTTAATGGAAACAATTAAATTTTAAGAGTATTATATTTTATAGATTTAGAGAGTATATATATGATATGATTGAGTTTGTTGAAATTAAATATTAGATTTTTATATATATATTATAGATTTAGAGAGTATAAATGATTGGAATATTTGAATTATACTTCCTCTGTTTTTTATTAATTGCTACAGATCCACCCAGCATTCAGTCCAATGCGCATTTTAAACCATTAATAACTCACATTCAGTACAAGTAAAAATTCTAAAAATTCGATATTCAAAAACTACAAGACAAAAGACGAACCTAATGAGATTTCACTTGGCTATATTTTAACTTGTATAACTATGTTAAAATTTTAAGTCAAACTGTTTGTGTGAATAGTCCCACATTTCAACATGTAGCATTTAAAAGAAAATGGAGGAAGTATATGTTATATATATATATTTGAGATTTAACAAATATATATGATTGTTGAAATTGGGAAAGAAAAGTTGGAAGAGGTGTTGAAAAAAGGGGATGGAGAAGTGGGATGAATGTAGACTATATTGTTTATACATATATATATATATATATATAGATATAGATATTAAAAAATTGATCGAAGAGTGTACACACAGACCGTGCGGGGGCGAATTTACCTGGGCGGGGTGGTTTGAAATCAATTCTACGTAAGAGGCGGTTGAGGAAGGCATTGGCCTGGAAAGTGACGAAGGCGAAGGAGAACACAACCGAGGGCGCGAGTGGGTCAAAACCGAAGATGAGTGAAGATGTGGTAGCGAAAAAGAGCGTTGAAACAGTGGATGCCGGAGTGAGGCAAGAAGTAGGTATGACATAATTACAATATGTTTTAATGTTATAGTTTCACTTGATAATAGTTTGATAAACTAAATGGATTGTTTTTTAACTTTCTTGTACCGAAATGGAACTAAGGCCAAGATGATGTAGAGACGGACGAAATAATGAGGGTTGTTGATGATTATGATGGGGCGATGGATTCAGATGGTGTGTATGACATCGCAATTCAGTTTGAGGATGACGCATGTACGCGAAATGAATTACATTTGAACTAAGCGTTCGGATAAGTTATCTTTAGTGTAACAAGGGATGTATTTAAGGCACCCGGAATGAGGGAAGGCTGTTCACAGTACTGAAGTTGAACATGAGAACTGGACGGATGAGTTAGGTGGGAAAGAATACAATGACGAAGGTACGTTTATCGGATTCCTCGTGTATGTATTATAGTAATGAATTTATGAGTTGGTTAGTAGACAGAATGTGATGAAAATTTTGTAGGACATGATGGTATTGCTACAGAATGCGACGACATTAATCATCCCATCAATGTGGAAGACATGCTGGAACCGGACGGGGAGGGTATTGGGGATGAGATGGAAAATGCTGATTCGTTGGATGGGTGGGGGGATGTGGTGGAGGATGTGGAATGTGCGGGTAATAGTGAAGGCAAAGCAGGTATTTAGAATACAGTTTTTCAATTAATTCGTTGAGTGTGGATGGTACATTGAAGTGATTAGTATAAAAATGTATAAATGAGTTTTAGTCATGCAAGAGGAAGCAAACACAACAGATGATGTAGCAGATAGCACAGCTGAGGGAGTAAAAGAGTGTGGTCAGATGGAAGAGAACGATGAAAGCGGTACGTAAGTATATTTTATATTGGATCAAATTGTAAGAGACAGGCTCATTGTTTTTGTACCAATCAATAGTTGTTTATTTTTTGCATGGGGAGATTTCGATGATGTGATTTTGGTGTTTATTTACAGAGGTTGAAGAGAGTAGGACAAAGCATAGGGAAGATCGAAGTTGTAAACGAAAGGCGGATACTAAGTCGGGTGATAGTGGAGATCAGGCTGTCTGCAAAGATGAAATTCCCGAGACTGTGCATGATGATGGGGAGCTCAGTATTGAGGAGCGGGTTAAGAAGCTCTCGTCCATTGTTAAAACTGTGCAGGGGAGAAGGGATCGGAAGCGAAGAAAAAAGAATCCAAACTATCTAACTTCGAAAACAACCCCGAAAAAGTTTAGAAATCGTGTGAAGCAGAGCGAGTCGATTGTAGTTAAGCCGGTGAGTCGAAGACATGAAATTCGGAGTAGCTTAATTGTTTTTTTATTTGATATTTGAATTGGTGAATTAAAGTAATCACTACTTTGTGCAGATTCTTATTCATACCCCTTCTCTGGCCGAGGGCGAATCCCATACAGGCGAGGATCCAAAGGGTGAGGGAGAGGATGAGAGACGTGAAGCTATGAAGCATGTCAGCAAGAGGAGTTATTGTGGGCGGTCGTGGCTAACAGAGGAGGAACAAATTTTCCTTGATTGTTACTTGGACATGGGTTACGTACGGTAATTATCGAGTAATTAATAAAGCCAAGGGGACATTTTTGTATTCTAAATCACCTAAATAGTTTAATATACATGCTTAAACCCGAAAATTGTGCAGGGATGATGTTTGGGCAAATGAAACCACGACTGTGCGAGTGTCGAAGATGCTTGATGTGTTGTTTGACGGAGCCTTTCGTGATGAAATTATTAATGCATACCTAGACATACTCGCAGCACCGGATTTCAAGGACACTGCAAAGATTGGTCCGCGTATCGGATATCTACACACGTTCACTGTGGTAAGGACGTTTGATTACGCTTTGTAGGTGTCATTTGTTTTAATCATTACTAAGCTAATATATTGATGTAGGACAACATTTTGAGCACGCTTGGGACCATTAAAGGGTTCACTGTGGATCGGGGCGATTTCGATGCATTCGTCGATAAACTGTCGAAATTTAGTAGGGCTGAGTTGGCCAGAATGGTAGAGGCCGGCGGTAGCGGTGCCAGGTATTACGTGGTCCCAATTTACGACAAGGCTAAATATCATTGGCATATGTTGATCATTGATTTTAAGTTGAAGAAGTTATATGCCCGCAATTCGATTTGGGAGAGGCGAATGAACCAGTCAATGAACCGTGTCGTAAGTCAATTTTTTTTTCCTATTATTATTTGATTTGATGGAAGTTTGTCAAAGTTCATGAGCCACTTACTTGAATTTTTAATACTTTACAGTCACGTTCCTGTCCGGGTGGTTGAAGTATAATAAACTAAAATGCGACGGTCGGGTGTTCGAGTTAAAGAACTGTAGGCAGTAGGCCCTTGACTCAGTTGACTGCGGGGCATTTGTTTGTTTGTGGGCGGAGGCGTACGCGCGTGACAATGTCCCCTACTGGCGTCGTGAGAAAGATATTGACATTAATGAAGTCCGGGCCCGTATCGCACTCACAATATTGCAAGATTCACGTCGTACTATTCCGGATCTGTAGTAGTCAGCCAGGCATTGTTTATTTATGTTAGGATGAGACTACTATTAGTTATTAAGCGACATTGTTTGTTTGTATGCAGAGTTATATGATTATGTCACTTTGTTGTATTGTATTCTCATTGGCGTTGTTTGGACTGAGCAGAAAGTTATTGCCATTATAATTGTTGGTTTTGTTTGGACTGAGCAGGGAGTGATTGACTGTTTATATAACCATGTGGGTAATTTCTCTTTCTTACGCCCATATGATGAAATCGTATGATATTGAGATGCAATGAGAAGGTGCCATGGGTACTTTTTTTTCCAAATGAGATGAAATTAGGCCAACTGGGTTATGTATGTCCATGGGCCATTGTTCCCATTAGATTAAATTGAGCCTATTTATGATACACTGTTTTACCATGGCCTCCGACATTCACAGTTGTGGGCGTATTTGTTATTTATAAGCATACATATGCTGTTTACATGGTCACAGGAGAATTTACCCTCCATAATCAATAATGACCCAACACACATTTTACATAGGTTGAAGGATAACCTAAAATACTTATCCCTGTTGCAGCACTCGAAACAGGTAGTGGTGTTGTGAGAAAACCCTAAACACCAACGAAGGGGACAATTTCTCCTTAATATGCTTTAACCATGCATACACCGCAATATAAAGATGTCGATTAACTTAATTAAATCCTAGTGAATTTAGGCACCTGCTTAATTAATCTTCCAAAATAAGCAGGTTACAAAATCAAATAAAGAAAGTACAACCCACTGATAAAATAGAGTAGACTTAATAACCATAGTTACATTTTGGATTTTAATAAGAACTTACATCCATCCCTCACAATAAAGACACAAGCAATCTAAAGACATAATCGGTAAGATCAGCTACAATATACCAAAAGGGGGACATCATACATCAATTCCACAATACTTTTCCACCATTACTAGCAAGAAATTACCGAAGATCCAAAATAGGGTTTTCACAGTGCAAAAACTGGAAATCAGAGTTAGGCCATAAAGGGGAAAACTTTGATGCTACTAAAAGGGGGATGCAGTTCGATTCTTCAACATACCGGCGTCAACGACATCAAGGGGCACGAAAATGATTCTTCAACCAGTACAGAATGGTGTTGAAGTAGGTGGTACTCACCGATTTCCCCTTTTCGCCGACGATGGCCAAGACCGCAACAATGGTGAGTGGAGCCATGAAGCTTAGTACCCCAGTCGTGCTATCTCTTCCACTTGAGGTAATGATCGCCCTGTTCTCCTCCCGAAGGAGTTGCACCTCACGCTCCAGGAAAGAAATGCAGCGGAGCAAACCATCCACGGCGGCGTCGGTCCGATCTTGGGCAAGTTCCTGAAGGTCAAGTCGGCGAGAGGTGGTAGAGTGACAGGCGGCGTGATTCCTTGCGATGGGGCGATCTTCCGGAGCTTCCATTTCCATAATGATGAGAAAAAAAAAAAAAACAAGGTTTGGGGAGGATAGGATATGGCTTGTAGAAAGAGATCTCAAAGATGGGGGAAGATATGTTTTTAGTAGCTTGTGGCAGCATAGGTAGAGGCCTGTCTTATATAATGATGGTGAAAGGTCTTGGGGAAAGTGAGTCTGGTCCAACAATCGTCACATCAAATTGCAAAAAAGCTCCCGCCATATCAAGGAAGGGAAGATTTTGGATTGTACTATTTTTTCTTACTCCCCAAGTGATGAGAAAAACACTGTAGGAGATCTAATAAATCTGCATATGTGCCAGAATTTTAAATTTATTTTAGAAATTCAATACAATTAGTGCGTAACATATGCTGAAATTGTAGATGCTTTTTGCCCAATAGCTACGTAAACACATATTCCATCATGACCATTGAGTTTTTATTAATAGAGTGTCGAAGAAACTAAAGGGATCCGAATCGGACGTAAATTGGAATAACATGAAAACTCTTTTGAAAAACCTAGCATTAAGGATATGATGATTATTTTTTAAAAATGTTGAGTCATTTAAGGACTAGCAAATGAGTGTTGTGAGCACAAGCCACACAAATTAGCCATATGTGACTAGCAAATGAGTGTTGTGAGCACAAGACACACAAGTTTATTATAAATTAACAAGGGAAGTAAGGTCTTGAGCTTAATCTTCATCTTTTTAGATACATGATTTGACATAACACATGTCAAGTTTAGGGCATTAAGTTATAAAATTATAATAACTTTAATTTGACATTAATATACTTGCTTGATGAGCAACACATAATTCATAAAATAAGAAATTCCAAATTGAATTAGGATTTAAGCAATGAATTGTTTGTGTAAATTGTTCATGTTTTACAAAGTATAACCTTCATACAATGGGTTAATTAAAATCACTTACCAATGTGCCATGTAATAAAAACGTATTTTTCAAATGTTATCTCTTCTATTTTGTGAATGGCAAATTCAAAATGTTTTGTTGGTTTCATGTTCAATGCCATTTTCTCAAATTAGTTAATGTTCCATTTCAAGTTCCATTTTGTCAATGTTTCGTGTTTTTGTTTGTAAATGGGTTGTTTGTTAACCCCGATTGTAAATTGTTTATATAGTTAGTGTTTCATGTTTCAAAATGTACTCCTGTATTATCTTTGCCATTTTGTATGGGTTACTTGTGGTCATAAATTCGAATATGCTGTGCCAACAAAACAAACAAGACACAATGCTCTTGGTTATTCACTTAGACCATCTCCAACCGAGAACACAAAACTCAAACCCAAAATGCAGTAAATAGCACATCAAACAGTATTTCATCTACAACCGAAATTACTAAAAGCAATTAAGAGAATATTGTATAGAACATTCTCCTTAATTTCATGTAGACGTTTCATCTTACCAATCTATTCGAGAATTATTATTTCCTTAATTTCATGTAATAAACCCAATTAATGATGAGACAATATAACAATGGAGATGCGTTGTTGTTGTAATGTGATGCTGTATTAGTCAAATAGACTGGAATTAATGTTTATTGTGTGGACTCGATAACAAAATGTGACGCAATGTTCACACAATGTGATGATATTCATTTAAAATAAGTTTAAATATCCCGAGTTACTGTTTGAAGCTATGATTTCCAAATTAGTTTGATTGCCCATGCAATTAAGACCATTTCGACTTCATCTACACGAAATGGCGTGACTATGCTGGCCACGTGTATGCTGGTATCATAAACTTTTGCCATGTTAACATATTGACCCAAACTCGGCACACTCGCATTGCATTTTCGTTTAAAAATTCACTTTGACGTCATGATTCTAATAACATACTGTAATTCATGATATTGTCGGTCATTCACCGTTCCAACATAATCCCCCATAAATAATTACCCGGCAAGAACATCTCTACGTTTGTTCACCTCACTTTTCATTTTGTAAGATGAAGGGGGGGACAAAGGCATATGACATACTCATTTATGATGAGATGTTGAAATAGAATGATTAATTTGATGGGGCAGGCCTGTTCCATGTTAATACCAACACACACCATACACAGGCCTGTTCCTATATCATCCCTGTTACAACATCAAATCCACATTGCACAAAATTCAACCAACAGTCGAGGTACATCCACACATACGAATATAGATTATCATCATGTCCTCATGCATCCCGTACTCAAATAATAATTAATTAAAGTACACGTATATGAGGCATCCAAAAGTGGGTTACCTAGCCCTGAACGATCACCCGAACAGCACCACTACTCCCAACATTTCATCAGCGGGCCTCCTTGCACGTGCGCCTATTATGCCCTGCTTTGTGACACAAACCACAGGTATTTGGACTAACCTCCATCTGTGAAGGGATCCTTTTGGTCTTCCTTCTCCCCGGCGGTGCACACACATCTGGAGCACGCACGAACCCTGGATCTGTCCTCCCTTGTGATACCGATGTCTCCCCCTCGTTCGGCATGGGGAATATTAACCCATTATATGTAGTACGGTACGCATGCACCGAATACAACAGGTCGCAAAAATCATAGACACTTCGATGTACTTGGTCCGCACACGCACATGCATGCTTACATGGATATCTGTTTAGCTGCCAACATCCACATGAACATGTCCACTTATCTAAATCCACAACCATTCTCCGCTCACCGTCACCAACCTCGAATACTGTTCCTGAAGCACATACCACTGACAATGACCGGGCAGCCAAATAATTATCACAAACTATCCTCTCAATTGAAGGACACAATTGACTATCCATTTTTGCCCCAGCTTCCCTTTTATTGTTAAACATTATCATACTTTGCTTTCGAATAGTATCCACCATTGCCAGCGGACCCAAAGTCCTCGCGTCTTTTACCCAATTATTCCAACACTCCGCTATGTTGTTGTTCACAATCCCCCACCGCTGCCCGGAAAATAACGTGTTTGCCCATTTACGTGGTTCAGTCCCGATTAGTACGCTGCCGCCCCAGGCAGTTTTGCGATGTCGCCCATGTGCCGTTCGAACTCACTGTATGTCGGTGCGTATGCTGCCATGTTCAACTTCGCAACCCAATAATTGTCATACGAATAGTGATATTTCTTCACCACCTACACCGAAATTATGATATGAAAGATTAAATATCAAACCAAACCAAAATTAAAATCACCATAATATTACACACACATACATTATTTCTGAAGTTGTCTATTAAATGCCTCAAGCATATTGCATGTTGACATCCTACGAAGACTTCCGGTATCGATTTCATTAGTCCCGAGTGTCTGTCGCTGAAAAATGTATACCTGTCCCACACCTCCTCCCTTGTGAACCTATGAATAGTCGTCTTCAAGTTCCCACAAAACCATTCACAGTTATCGTCACTCTCCGCATCCACCACTAATCACACCCATGCAATGATAACAATAATTCCTCAGTTAAAACCACCACCATTACTTAAAAAAAATATTAAATCAAAACCGTAACAAATACATATACAATTACTTGCAAAAGCTATGTTCATTAAACCGTTATCACCGTTCTTCGTCTCAGCACTCAGTAAATGCCCCTTCCACTTGGATTTTATATGACATCCATCCATGAATATCAAAGGTCTACATCCTCTCAGAAAGCCTCCAACCAGGGCAGCAAAAGCAATAAACAGTCTTCGGAACTTACCCGATTCTTTAAATGTTCAAGATCTGCTGTGCTACCTGCAAGCAGTACAATCCACCAGTCAGTACCTAGTAACATTGAAGTATAAATATATAACAACACATTACATGACTGGATTTGACTTCAACACCCCATCACAAAACCCTAGTAGCTTGTCGAAGCTATCGCCGTCATCCCCGTGCATTTCTTTCAAAGCTATTTCTCGGCCACACCATGCCTTTCTATACTTAATTACAATCCCAAACTCCTCGTTAATGTCCCGCATTGCCTTCTTTGGCGTGTACATTGGATCACGTCGTAGTTACCCTTTTACAATACTTGCCACCCAATTCGCATCTGTGATCGGATTATCCTGAGACTTTAAATTATCAAGGCCACACGTATGCTTTAGGTTGCATCTTCTTACACCAAAAGTCTTGTCTACCTTGTGAAATGCAGCATACACACGCCATTGGCAACCTACAATGCAACACACAACCGTTATCTTTGTCCCATCGTTCCTCTCGTACCTGAAAGCATGCTTCTGGGCTATGCAGTAGTTCTTCAACACCCGTCTAAAATGATTCGCGTCTTCAAAAATCTGCCCCTCCCCCCATATTGCACGGCCCCAAATCACAGCACCGGTTGGCCCTCCCCTATTCACCGGATCCTCCTCCACGTTCGCTTCTCTGTCCTCTTCCCTGCAATTCAATGAATTACTTTTATCAATTCAAAATTTTGACATTTCAATGCATCTGTATCTTCAAATTTTGCATCAACTTATGACATTACATTACACCCCACAACTACTCATTTTTTGTGCGCCCCTATGCAAAACTTCACAAAACAGCTCAAATATGATTTAACCATACACCAATGTATTAAAAACGCACAACTACTCATTTTTTGTGCGCCCCTATGCAAAACTTCACAAAACAGCTCAAATATGATTTAACCATACACCAATGTATTAAAAACGCACTGTAATGTGATTTAAACACATCTTCATGTGCTTCATGCATACTGAAACGCACAAACTTTCCACTACATTGTTCTCAACACATGACGAATCTACCCCCCAACATTCCCGCTTCATTATCGCATTCATTGGATAACACAATGCACATTACAGCCCTGTTTCAAACGAGATGCTTTCTTCTTCACATATGATTAACATATATCGAGACAGGATCAACAATCGCTACCATGCAAAAATTTGCCTATTACACTCCTAACTCAATCAAACCTCCAATAACCAGCAATTTCCATGGTTCAACCGCCGAGACAAAACCAACAAAATTCGACATAGCAAACAACTACTACACAATGCCTACAAAAAAATTAAATATTCAATCTTGATCCTATTCGTACCTTCTTCGATCACTCCCAATTGCATCCTTTTTAGCTCTTACTCGACACATCGACTTCCTGACGAACCGGTGAACCTCCAACATATTCCGTACGTCCTCGTTCGTCAATAATGACATCGGAAACATTTCTACAGGGTGCTCGTACTGTAGTACGACACTACTACCATCGTTCCTCGCGGCAGCCGCCCCTATTTGAGCCACGGTAGTCGCAACAGTCACAATCATGCTTTCCATCTCACCCTCAAACTCCACAAATGCAATCACCCTATAATTTTCTTCCTCCCCATCCCCTCCCTTATCACCCATCTTCCTAAATTTACCTCTCTTGCGGAGGACAACAGATTGATCAAAACCCCCAACCACCGATTTCACAACCTTACCTCATTTGTCCCAAGCTTCTTTAACCATCTTCTCCCCTTCGCGGGTTTTCTCTCTAACCCCCGTTTCTATTCCCTTCCTCAAGAAGCTAACCTCACTTTTCTTTCCCTATTTTATCCCTTCCAGCCTTTGGTCTCATAAAGGGTGTAGTAGACAATTCCTAAATAATTTCCCTTTTCTAACTTTTTCAACACACGGGGGTTTAACAAGAATAAGACTTTCATGGTGCGTAATAGGTTTTGGATGAGGGTGTTTTCAATAATTTGCCCAAAAAATTATTATTATTATTATTATTATTATTATTATTATTATTATTATTATTAATAAATTAAAAGAATTATACAAAAGGGCATGTGGTCAAAGTGCACAAGTGTTCAAAGTATTAAAACCACGACCAATGAAATCAACATGATTAATTGCTAGAAAATCCTTTGAGCAAAGATGCACGACCACAGGTTTTGAATCAAAAGGATGATCCCAAATTTCCAAAACAATGAGATACTAATCTATTTGGCTTTTTACACTTTTTAACTTCTATGATTTTGATAATGAAAAAATAACTTCACTGTATATTCTTTATGCATATGTCGTTCGTAAAGGACTGAAATAAATTTAATTTTAGGAAAATTGAGCGAAACTACAATAACCTTGTATAAATTTTTTATTGAGAATAGCGGTGACGCGGACCGTATATATATATGGATCAGTGGATGTATGTATGGATGGATGTCAGATAGCTTGATATCTAACGATAATTGAAATTCAATGTTGATGCTTTTGAGCAACTTTTATCTTAAGCGTGAACTCAATGTTTTCAAATACTTCATAATTGAGCATTAATCTTTCAAGGTTTAATGTATCATACAAGTAGTACTTAAGAATCTTGCTCTTGTCCCATGTCACCATATTATATATTACTCCTTGTGGCCTACAAATTTTGGATTCTTTTAGATGCTCTAGCCTCTAAACTAAGGTATATATATCTTAGGAGAATAAATTATGTGAGATTTACCCGGCCTCGGTGATATAGAATCGATTCACTTAAAAAAGATAGAAATCACTAAAAATATGTATTAGTATATATGAATATGAATTTCAACACATTTTTGTGCGGGAAGAGGAAGGAAGAAGGTTTGTTTTATTCGAATCGGACCCTTTTTCACGTGCGAAGAAGCAACCGGAAGGGATCAAATTTGGACCGGGTTCGTGCATCGTATTAAGAAAATATTAAACGCACACGAAAATATGGAAAATAATAACACGAGACGATGAATGCTCCCAAAACCAGTCGGGACCCTTTCATTTTGATAGGGACAATTGCCCCTTGAACGGGCGATATATCGAGCCATTCTTATGGTTTGGCTAATCCTCACCGGCCACTTTACTTTAATACCCCAAAAATTGGGAGGACAACAAAAATCTATTGAGAAAGTATGCAAATCATTTAAACACTACACAATCAGTATAGTAGTACATCACAATTTAGTTATATCCATTAATTTATTACTACTTGTTTTATTAATTTGTCTTGTAGCAATAATGAATTGAGAAGATAAGTGCTACACATATGAAATGACTAATAGGATATAAACAAGAATTTCAGACCAACAAGACTGCTCAAACATGGAAATTTATAGAGGTTTATTAAGCATATCATCAAAACGGTAAAAATACATTATGTACAAAATTTTCCAACATACCACAAGTGTGTAGTTGCTTACTAACGTTTTTATTTTGATTTTCTGTTTTCGTTAACATTATATTTTTTAAAAAAAAATAAATAAAAAAATAGCTATCAGTGCTATATATAATTAATGAAAGGGTTATTATAAGGAGAGGATTTTTTTTTTCGGTTACAGTCATAAGGGCGAGCTAAAGGAAAATAAAAAGGTGAAGAAAAAATATCAACGCAAAACCGGCCCCCAAAGCTTACAGCCTGGGATACCTAGTGCCAACTGCATCCCGCTGAAGAATCACTTGTAGGCCATCCGGTGGGAATGCCCAAGTTGTAGGAGAGGATTTGAATTTTCAATTCGAAAGGTTAAATTTTTAATTAGTTTTATTAAGTCGTTTTTAATATGATGTTCGCTCTCGGCTCCTGGTTGATATGACAGGAGTTTGGTATCCTCGTACTTAGTTTTTATATTTCTTGTCTTGTTTCTCTTTGCCTCCTTTATTTTTCTGTAGAGTTTTTAACTTTTTCTGTTGCCAACCATTGGCGTCACCGTTCACCTAAAAAAATTCTACCAAATAATATAATTAGTACTCCCCTTACCAACAATTACGTCATATTTTGACTTTTTACACCATTTATCGATCAATTTTGATCTAATGTTATCTTAATAAGAAAAGAAAAAATATAGTCAAGTTTTAGTCTTGTTAGATTTATTTAATCTTGTAGTTTCAGAATACATTATATTTTATATAACTTTTATCTATACACATGTTAATATATTAACAGTTACAAATACATTAGACAACCGAAGTCTTTTGACATAAATAATGGCAGAGACGAGTAAATTTTTTAATCAATTAAATCACTAAAAATGATTCAAACAATTAGAAATGGTTTAAGAAAGCCACTATAAAATACTCTCCAACCAACCATAACCTTCAACTGTTCAACGGATTGAGATTTCAGGACACGGGCAATCTTTCTTTCTTTCTTGTTTGGAAATATAAACGTTTACAATGCTTTGAAGGACAACTAGTTAAGTAGTTATTTGACTAATGTAAAAGTCATTTATGTTTGTTTGATTGGTTTGATTTGTTTGTTTACAAGATTTTTTTTGAAAAAAAAAAAAGAAGAAAAGACAATAAGAACAAGCAGGTTTGTGGCTTTTACTCGGGAGTTTCTTCACATCATGTTTGATAAATTTCAAGCTCTTTTGTGGTCACTTTGTGGGTTGTGTGACTGGAACGCAACGCTCGTTTATTTCAGGGGAAAGATTCTAATGTTCTTGTTCTCAGGCGTCGCATTCACCACCTTTGTGATGATTTACACCGCGCCCAAGGGGAATCGTGATTCGCCCTTTTCTAACATTCGGTTGGTGTATTGGAACTCTTTGGGGCTTCATGGATTCATTTTACATGTTGATGGGAGTTCTCTTGGCAACCCAGGGAGGTCCGGATATGTGTTTGTTCTTATGGGTGAGGATGGGCAATGGCAAGCTAGCGGATGTGGCTTACTGGGTCACTCCTCGAGCCTATTCGCCGATCTTATGGCCTTAGCCCAAGGGCTGCATTATGTTCTTAATCTTGGGATTCGTCGGATTAGTGTCTATTCGGACTCTTTGACAGTTGCTGGGCTTCTTCAAAGTCACAACATTTATCATCCTATGGCCACTCTCCTTCAAAGTATCAGAGATACTATGTCTTTGTTTGATGATTGCCATATTCACCATGTGCCCCTGGAAGGAAATAAGGTTGCGGATCGGTTAGCTAAGCATGAAGCGTTATTAGAAGATTTCTTCACCTCTTGGGCCTTTCCTCATGACTTTGTTTGTGGGGATTTAGTGACAGATACGTCCGGCGTGTGGCTCCCGAGACATTAGCTTCGATTTTTTTTTCCTTTTCTTTCCTTATGTTTTTGTTTTTTGTTTTTCTTTCTTCCCTTTTATTTTTTGGCTTCGACTTCACAAAAAAAAAAAAAAAAAAAACAAGCAGGTATAAAACAAGTCAAAACATGACAACTTTATATAGGGTTTATATATAATATAAGGGAAAATTATAGATAAATACCTCTTACTAGTGAGTTATTACTTGATCAGTACTAATATAATATAATATAGTTGATGGCATAAAATCAAATTCTAATACTCCCTCCGTCCCACTTCAGACGTCCTGTTTGACTTTTTGGCACTGTTCATTGTTTAACTTTGACTCAATATTATCGCAAGTAAATATTTGGAAAAAAATAGTCGAGTTCGATCTTGTTAGATTCGTCTAATCGTGTAGTTTTAGAATATATATTTCACATAATTTTTACATATATATATTTTGAGATATGATCGATTTAAAAAGTGCATTGGATTGTGTGCAGAAGTCAAACAAGACATCTTAAATGGGACGTAGGGAGTATATACTATAGTTGAAACTCGAAAGCAAATAGAAACTAAATCAAAACTTGTAGATATAAAAATAGTACAGTAATAATAATTTGGGGAAACATTAGGCACTCCTGAAGTGTATTGGATTAAGACTCTACAGGATTTTTTTGGACTTTCAAAGTTGGGGTGTATTCAATCTAGATTTTAAAAAGTCTTTAAAAATCTAGATGTATTCAATACAGATTTTTAAAAGTCTTTAAAAATCTAGAGGTATTCAATACAGATTTTAAAAAGTCTTTAAAAATCTAGAGGTATTCAACACTCTATGGATTTTAATTCTTTATAGATTTTAATGGATTCTCTTAAAAATTATAACTACACGAAATCTCTCTAAAATCAGCCAGACTCTTCATAGACTCTATACAAATCAGTCAACTCTACGTGGAGTCTATAAACTTTCTAAATCCACCGACTTTTTAAAGTTCATAAAAATCTATTAAAATCTCAAACGAATACACCCCTTTAAATTAGTATTAATTAAAAGAAAGACTTGGCTTATTTTGAATAGAATTAGGTATTTTGTGGTTAAAGTTTGAAACTGAATCTGAAAGTACTTAGAAGATAAGGTTTATGTGTAGAGTAGGATTATCATGACTTGCCATCTCAGCAACAATTGCAATCCAACACACGCCTCCCACGCCACCATTTTAAAATTTATTATTACTCTATTTTATTTTATTTGCCTTGATAACATTTTCATTATTCTTATTTTCATTTATTTTTAAAGAATATCAGTATAATTTATAGATAATTAAACAAAAACAGAGTTGTCACTTATAGGGCTGGAAAAAATATCGAATATATCGCATACCGTACCGAAAAATATCGAGAATGCTGAAATTTTCGGTATACCGAATTTTCATACCATACCGTAGAATTTCGGTACGGTAACAGTATAGATTTTTCTATACCGCGGTATACCGTTTCCGTACTGAACTTCGGTATATACCACGGTATCGGTATGTCGGTATATACCGAACTTACCGTAAAATATACCTTATTTATATAATTTTACGTATTTAACCTTATATATCAGTATGCCAGTATGTACCAAATGTTTGATATTTCGGTATATACTGTGATACCGATACGTCGGTATGTACCGAATGTTTGGTATGTCGGTACATACCGCGATACGGTACGTCGGTATGTACCGAATGTTCAGTATATCGGTATATACCGAACTTACTGAAAAGTCGGTATGATAACGGTATGAAATATTTTCATACCGAAATTTTCGGTATACCGAACTTCGGCATACTGGAGGCTTCATATGAAAATTATCATACCTTAAATTTCGGTACGATATACGGTATGGCGAAAAATTTCCGGTATACCGTACCAACCCACCCCTAGTCACTTACAGCTAAAAGTTGGGACTTGGGAGAATAAAACAGTAAACTACTAACTAAATGTCTAACAACAATCCTTTAATTATTCAATAAATACCACAGCTGTTTAAACAAATTTTCGAGTTCGATTACTAAATACACAAAATTACTTTGAAAAAGACTTTAAAAATCTCTTGATTAACCTTAAAATTTTTAAAGGAGTTTAAAAATCTCTTGATTTACGACTAGGGGTGGGAATAAACCAAGCCAGGTCAGACTTGGCCTTGAACGGCCCAGGCCTATTTAACTTTTAAAAGGTCTGTGCTGACCTATGGCCTCTTATAGGCACAGACCTGGCCTTTTTGTTTAAATATGCCAAATTTTAGGCTTTTTAAAAGTCTATTTAAGCTAATTTAATTATTAAATAAATAATAAATAAAATATTAGTAAATATATTAAAGTTATAAAAAAAATTATATAAAGAATTAAATATGCCCGTTTAGTAGGCCTAATAGGCCTTTTAATGAGGCTCGGCCTGGCCTATATAAATAAACATGCTTTTAAAATTATCTTGGCCTCACCTATTTTGTAAAAAGACTAGGCCGTAGGTCCCTGTCGGGTGGTCTATTCTATTCTCACCCCTATTTACAACACACACAACACCTTATCACACTATTATCTCTTATGCTAAAAAATTTATTGCTTTAAAATGTTAAAGTCATTTTATTTTTCAAGGTGAAAGGAAGGCCTAGATCTATTTATTCCAGAATTATTGTAAGTGGTACACTCCATTTGTATCTATAAATTAGAATGTTAAGAATGTGCCCTAAACCCCAATCAGAAGGTTAAAAATGAGAAAGTTAAGGTTAAATGTAATTTCTTCATTATTTTGACTTTATTTATATTTAATATCTCATTTAAGCCATTCTCGTTTTATAAATATTAAGGTTAACTTAATACTATTGTTAAATATGTTAAAATGAAAATTAATTTTAAACGGATAGAGTATTATTTTTATAACCTCATTCGATTATATAACAATTTAAATATTAAATAATTAACTTTAATTACTAAATTTTCTTTTATACTTTTCTTACATTTGCTCAATACGTGCTAGTAAAAAAACGAAACAAAAAGTGCAAACATGTTCATTATATTATGCTTTCCTTTAAAAAATGGAGCCATCCATCATGCAATGTAGGCCCATTAAAATGCAAATGGGCTAAAATTGGCCGGACGATGTCCAAATTGAGCCCAATACCTAAGGCCTAGCTAAGTAGCAAACCCTAATTCTCGTTTTCTCCTACAAGAAATAACTCAGCCGCAGTACGCAGAGCTTCAGCCTTCAGACACATATTCTCCGCCGCAGGATCAATGGGTCGTGTGATCAGAGCACAGCGTAAGGGTGCTGGCTCCGTCTTCAAGTCGCACACACACCACCGCAAGGGCCCCGCCCGATTCCGCTCTCTCGACTTCGGCGAGCGCAATGGCTACCTCAAGGGTGTCGTCACTGATGTTATCCACGACCCCGGCCGCGGCGCCCCCCTTGCGCGGGTCACATTCCGCCACCCCTTCCGCTACCAGCACCAGAAGGAGCTCTTCGTCGCCGCGGAGGGCATGTACACGGGTCAATTCGTTTACTGCGGTAAGAAGGCTAATCTTGTCGTCGGTAATGTATTGCCTTTAAGATCTATTCCGGAAGGAGCCGTCGTTTGCAACGTCGAGCATCACGTTGGGGACCGTGGAGTCTTCGCTAGGGCTTCTGGGGATTATGCCATTGTCATTTCCCACAACCCTGATAATGGAACTACTAGGTATGCTTTTGGTAAATTGTTAAGAGTACTTATTTGTATCTGGTATTGGTGATGTAGTTTTAATTGTGGGGGCTGATATGTGTAGAATGTTTTGATGCCTTGAAGATTTGCTATTGCTGATTTTGTGCCTTAATTTGGTATTGGATATTAGCTTGAAGGTACAACTGAATCTTGGTTTATCTTAAGTGAAGCCTTTTGTGCCCTTAAAATGGTATTCATCGATTAGTAGCTTGAAGGTATATGTGAATCTTGAATTAGCTTGTGTGGAGCCTTTTGCGTTCTTCATTTGTGTTGTTTGCTAACCATGTCATATAAAACGCTCGATGAAATTGGTCGTTTATGTGAATTCGTTCGTATACTAGCTTGAAAGTGCTACTCCCGCTTGATTTAGCTTATGTGAAGCGTGTTGTGTCCTTAATATGTTATGGGTTAGTAGCTTAATTGTGTATTTTGAATTAGCTTATGTGATTCCTTTTATGTCCTGTATTTTGTATTGTTTGCTAAGCATGACATGTAAACTACCATGAAATAGGCTTTTTGCTAATGTAGTACTTATATTTTTACTTTTGCTTAAAATATTTCTATTTCCAATTTCTTGGTTTTAAATTCAATTGCTTGCACTTAGTTGTAAATATTCTTAGGAAGTGAAATGTGGGTTTGTATATGGAGAAAGGAACAGTTTCTGAATACCAAAAAAACTCTCTATTGCTTAGTTTTTTGGATCAGATGCTGCTGGCTCATCGGTGGTCATTAGTTGTATGAAGTGTGTTTGATTTGGTTTCTATGAATCTTTTGTGGTTTTGGTGTCTTGACATTTTTACGACTATTATTTCAGGATTAAGCTCCCCTCTGGAGCCAAGAAGATTGTGCCAAGTGGTTGCCGTGCCATGGTTGGCCAGGTAGCTGGTGGTGGACGAACTGAGAAGCCACTGTTGAAGGCAGGAAATGCATACCATAAGTTCCGGGTGAAGAGGAACAGCTGGCCCAAGGTTCGTGGTGTTGCTATGAATCCTGTTGAGCATCCTCATGGTGGTGGTAACCACCAACACATTGGTCATGCCAGTACTGTTCGCCGTGATGCACCACCTGGGCAAAAGGTTGGTCTTATTGCTGCTAGAAGAACAGGTCGGCTTCGTGGTCAAGCTGCTGCAACTGCTGCCAAGGCCGATAAGTAGAGGATTAGAACACCTTGGACGAACAACTTTTTTCCGTAACTGTTTTTTTGTTTTGTGATGTTTCCTCAAAATCAGATTTTGCATATTGAACTGGGACGTCTTGATTGTGACAATCCCCTAGAATATCTGTGTTTCTGGGTTTTGAGTTTTGTTTGGCTACCATTCGATGAATTGCTATTTCATTACAAGTATTTAAATCCATTTGAACATCTACATTTTCTTGCCGAATCATGTGTTAGTAATACAAAGTGAATCACGTGTTAGTAATACAAAAGCTCAGGCTTTTGTTGGTTATTAATCTGTCTGCTGCCTTAACACTTAGAAGCTGTGATCGTGTGGTGGTATGATGAGAACTCTCCCAAGATAATTTTAAAAACGATAAGTATTGATAATGTTTTTGTTTTCACGAGCGCGAAATATTACTTAACTAGAATCCTATGATCACTTAAGCCAACTAACATTGGTACGTGTTTAATATTGATCTGTGTAGGGTTATAATGTGTCGATACATCAATTAGTTCAAATTGTACTTATCAAAAAAACTTCAAAATGCTTTAATTTTCACTTTTCCTTTGTTCATCGCTTTTGGTTTTCTAGTATCTTCAAAATGCACTAATCGTTTGTACCAAACAGGCAAAATGTATTAATCTTGCACCAAACTAATGTTATGACTTCATCATGCCTAATTAAGGGTTTCAACGTAAACCTTTGCTCATATACTACATAATACACATAAGACCTAAAATTCTACTGAGCCGCGAATGAAGCGATATAGTGATGTGTATTGCTTGAAATTTACACCAAATGATATGTACCAGAATATGTATCTCTCTCTCTATATATCTATATGTATAATTTTGAAATGTTCATTTTCGACACCCGCATATGCATCAATAATTGTGTTTAACACCACCACCTGGTAAGCACGACAATAGAATAAATAATCAAAAATAAATAGAGCTTCATAAATACAGTGTCTTCTCTGTTATTTCGATTTTTAGAAGCAGCCAGCCACTCTGCCTTTTGCCCATCAATATACATTAGGAGTAATTAATTTTCGAGATATGAAATTATTCAAAGTTTGGAACCCAAAATCTCCCTCAAGTGTTGGGAGGAGACACAGTCACAGAGATCTTAACAAGTGTACTAATTTTTCTCCTCAATTTCAATTTTCATGTGTATATATAAGAATTGAAACAACATATCATCCAGATAAAAAAATGACAGCACAACTCTCTCAACAATTGAGAAACTATAAATGTTATGTATACATACAAGTAGTTAAAGTTGGTTTCTGCTGAGCTTCAAACTTCAGCACCAAGCAGATGCTGATACCAGATTCCTGTCTTTCCATCCCAACAGCATTGCTCCATCCTTCTCTACCAACGTGTAGTGCTCAGAGTAGCATTTCAACAGTCTCCGAATCACCGAGTTCACGTATGAGCTCAATGGATATTGCCGGAAACCTGCCATCATGAACCTCGATCTCCACTTACCAAACAGCTCGTGGCGTTCCACTCTCTCCTTCCCTTCACAGGCAATGATGTTCACGATGTCCCTCGCCAGACAGTGCTGCTCCACGTTGATCCGTTCTTTCCTCTCCCTCGACATTGTCACATCAATGGACTCGAACATCGCTGAGTAGAAATCGAGAGTTTCTTTGAATCTCGGGAGAAAAGATGCGGTGTTTGTGTTCGATTCTTGCTCGACCAGAGTCACCACTTTTGGTGAGAGTGATTTCACCATCCTTAGAAGTCCGTCCCTAGGGTTCGTTATGTCAACGCTCTCATCGGGCGTGTGGTGGAGCTGCAGAGGGAAGTTTACCGCCAATGCCTCGCCAGGGCGAACATCGAGCATCTCCCGTTTAATATCAGGAGCAAAAAATGGAACAGCATGAAATTCAACAGGGATCTTAAATTTCTCAGAAATCGCTGCGAGACGCCTTCCTACTGCTGCCAGACTATCTCCTCGAGCGTATTTTGAGACGGGGTCATCAATCCCAGTAATACGGACATGTGGAGGGCCGCCAGGCCTGGCTGCAAGTGCTTGCAACAGAGTCATCCACTGTGTCCCCTGTCCGATCTGGAAATCTATGATGTGGATACGATCTTCGTGTCTGCAGGCTTCTGCAATCGCACCATTTGCTGCCATATAACCGAACTTGAGGTAAGGGCATATCTCGTACAAAATGTGCATATAGGACAGCAAATCCTTGCTCTCTGGCTCGTTGCACTTCAGGGTCCGGTAAATGTTGGTGCCAGATGACTCCTTCCTCGCTATTAGCCCTTCCAGCATGTAAGCACCAAGGCGTTGAATTGGCTCTCCACTGATGGACACTTTAGTCCGAGCATGTGCCACGAGTTTCTCAAAGTCGCTTGATCTGTTCTCATAAAGAGCGCCAGCACAGGCCATCAGAAGTTGCTTGAGATTGTTAGGAGGACCACCATGGAAGACAAAGTCCTCCCACCCTTGGTGGCTCGGAACATTGACTTGACTGCTTGAGCTGGCAAAATGGGATTCGCGAGGTGACTCAGACATACGAAAATGAGATACTTGGGCTTCCTGGTTCCATGATCTCGACCTCTGGCCAAGTGTTTGAGATCTCCTATTCCCTCCTAAAAAGGGCTCTGGCGTAGTCACTTCCTCATCCTCATCCATAAGAGTACTTTCCAATTCCTGCAAAACGTGCCTTATATTTTGATAGTTGCTGTTCGCATTTGGAACGAAAGCCTGTCCGCCGGTATTAATCGGAAGACTGTTCTGCCGGCAGTAAGGAGAGGCCCTTGTTTGTTGATAGTACCTGTTGTAATCCAGTGAAGAAACGGAAGGGCTGACTTCGGAAAAATTATCGGACGAACTGTGCTGTTCTTGACTATCGCTGAATGCCGGTACTGAGTCTGTATCAAACTGGGTAGAGAACGGTGATGTGGGGGAGTTTCTTGAACCAAAAGTCAAGGATTCAAACAGCTTTGGAGGTATGGCAGAAATTGTAGAATAAGGAGGATAGGTTAACTCTGTACCACAGACACTGTAACCAAAATACTGAGAATCCATCCTATAAGACAAGCATCAGTGGTTTTTATCAGGTCTCAACGTGCAGAAAAATTCGTGTGATTGCTCTTGTCAATGAAAAAATTCTGGCGATTCTTGAAGCAAAACACCAACCTGGAAGAAATAATAAAACAGACAGATAAGTATGAAAGAATCACCAGATTACGATCATATCTCTTTAAATTGAACACCTCGTACATAAACTTCTGCAGTAGACAAAGTTTTGTAAAAAGGAAGAGGGCTGAAATTCAACAACCTCACATCAAGATTCAACATTTTATACTAGAATAACATAACCAAACGGGGCTAAAGAGAACATGTGAAATCAGAGTACATATAATTTTGTTTTTGGTTACAAGAAGAACACTTATAACAGATTTTGAGTAAAACATTGAATAAGGAGAAGCACAAAACCTAATACCATACCAAAAAATCAGAAGCTCATCATTTGATTCAATATGTAGAAGAAAAAGAAAAAAAAGCTTTAGGCAATGATACTGAGAAGTAAACATACGACAGAGAAGATACACGTAATTCCAGACAATCTCATCTCCTTAGTCAATACAAACTAGAATCTAAGAGAAGAAATTGTGGCATCCATTTCCAATTTCTTGCGAAACTCGAGGAAACATACCAAAATCAATCTTCAACGCAAAGAAATTAAAATCAGTTGACCATCAATACCTAAAACAGTCCAAAAATTTGCCAACTTTAGTTAAAAATCAACCCCTTGACTGCGCTCAGGTCTCCTCCAAATATTTTTCCCCCGCGAAGAGAATCCAATGTCAAATGTCAATGGAACACAGGGAAGCAAAAATACTTTTCTGTTCATAACCCTCAATTTTTAATAAGGCACAAAACAACATAAAAGAAATAGCAGAAAGAAAGTAAGAAACCCATCAATTATGTAAGCAGAACACCGAATAAAAACGGAAACTTGGAGGAAAAAGTACCTTACGTGTTCTTACGCAGAAACGGAGCAAAAATTGAGTGTATGAGGAGATTGATGTATGGATGAAAAATGTGGGTTTTGGAATTGGATGAGGTTTGAATGTTAGAACGGTGAAGTTTTGGGGGAAGACTGAGTGAGTAGGAATTAGGAGCAGGGGAGGGATATATAGGAAAGAAAGGAATTGGGAACGATGGTGAGAGGAAACAGTGACGGAAGGTTGACTGGGAGTGAACGCTGTTTGAATTGTACATAAGGTGAATTTAGTTGACGGCATTGATGACGAATTGACGATTCAATGAGCAGTTGGATGTTTTCGTCGCCGACCACACGTTTGCGTTCGACCACGCGCCCCGCGACGAGTAGTGCTTTGCCAATGCCGTGCTTCTCATTTTACCACTCTCATGATGATTCCGCAACAAATTATTCATTGTCATTTACTCCCTCCCTCGGTCCCTCCGTTCTTAACTCTATTTCAACTCGAAGTTTACATTAGTAATTAATTCATGAAGTTTTAATTTTACCCTTCAATTAAACTTTTTCATAATAAATTTCAAGAAGTAACATTTATATAAAGTAAATGAAAATATAGTAAAAACATAGCATAACTAACTAAAAATGATAATTATTGTGGCACACTTTTTAATCTCTAAAAAGACAAATAAAAAGAACGGATAGAGTATTTTTTGTAAATTTAAAAATTCATAAAAATACTAAAGTGTTAATAATTTTTTAAGGCCATCAAATTTCGGCCATTATTTTTCATTTAGACTTTGGGGCCACTACAAGGAGGTCGGGCTCAAAAAAAGAGTCAAGGCGGGCCGCATGTTGTTCAAATCGCCTTGTTATGGCCCAAAAATGAAAATCACATCCTTTTGATAGAATATTTAAGTTTTTTTTATGTAATTAAAATAAATAATATTCATTTTCAACCCATTATTTTGTGTCACACTCTCCTTTTTTGGCATTTCGAATAAAAAATAACCACTTAATAACAATGTATAAAATAATATCTCAAGACCAACTGCTAAAATCATATTGTTCATTGCCTTGTACTACTCTGTCACTCCAATCTGTGTCTTTCCATCGGAGACCCCTCAATCTAAGGTTGGGGGTTCAATTTCCCTCCCGACCCCCTATCTATTCCTTCTATCCCCTTTGTAATTTGCATGACTTGGGCTCCCAATAAAATAAAAAGAATAAAATAAAAATACATTTTTTTTTAATAAACATTAGTTACCAAAATTTTCGGTTGCTAACATATACTTCCTCCGTTTTTTTTTAAATGTTACACTTCTCATTTGCACGTATGTCAATGCACATTTTCAACGATTAATAACTCAAATTCGGTACAAGTAAATATTCTAAAAATTTGATATTTAAAAACTACAAGATGAGACGAATCCAACAAGATCTCACTTAACTATATTTTGTCTTCTATAACTATAACAAAAATAGAAGTCAAAGTGCTACGTTGAACAATAAAAAAAGTCAAAATGTAATTTTTTAAAAAAAAAACGAAGGGAGTATTTCTTTACGAAATAACAATAGAAAAAATAAGGATTCTCCAACTACCAAGAGAAAGTGAAACAAAATTGAAGATCGGAGGATGATGGGTCTCCGATGGAAAGGCACACATTGGTGTGACAAGGAATATTGAGGTACTGAGCAACCTCATTTTAACAATTGGCCTCGAGATGTGGTTTGTCACATTGTTATTAAGTGGGTTTTTTTTTTCGGACGGTGAGAAAAGAAAAATTGAACATAAATAATGGGATTGAAGAAATATTATGTATTTTAATTATATAAAAAAAACTTAATAGGCCATCAGAATGTGACAATTTCCACTTTTGCGCCATAAGGAGGCGATTTGGACAACACGCGCTCCGCTTTGGCCCTTTTTCTAGGCCCGACTTCCTTGTAGTTAGGGGTGGGAATAGGTCAGGCCACCCGACAGGGGCCTACGGCCTGGCCTATTTAAAGCCTAGTCTGGCCTGGCCTTTTTACAAAATAGGCCATACCTGAATAGTTTTCAAGGCCTATTTAGTTATATAGGCCTAGGCCGGCATTCATGCAAAAGCCTATTAGGCCTATCAGGGCGGCCTGTTAAAATTTTTTATATAATTTTTTATAATTTATTCATATTTTTATTATTATATTTATTTATTATTTATTTAATAATTAAATAGACTTAAATAGATCTTAAAAGGCCTAAAACCTGGCTTATTTAAACAAAAAAGCCAGGTTTATGCCTATAAATTAGGCCTATATAAGGCCGTATGCCAGGCTCGGGCCTTACAAAATTTAAGTAGGCCTAGGCTGTTCAAGGCCAAGGCTGGCCTATTCCACACCCTACTTGTAGTTAGGGTTGCAAACGAACCGAATCGAATCGAATACTGCAGTATTCGATTTGATTTGTTAAGCTTCACGAATACTTTCGAATCGAATCGAATTATTCTATAAGGTAATTTAATATTGAAAAAATTAATTTTTAATTATTAAAATTAAATATTTAGTTCGATTTATATATTAAATTTAGTTCTTTAATTTCATATATAAATATATTCATATTAATTAATAAATATATTCGCTAAAAATAAATTTTAAATTATCTAATAAAGTTATTTTACATATTTATATATTATTTTATATAAAATAAAATGTTTAATCGAATATCAAATCGAATCAAATATTATTCGAATATCAAAATTTCGAATAATTTCGAATCGAATCACGAATCGAAGCAAAAATATTTGATTCTTTTGCAACCCTACTTGTAGTGACCCAAAAATCTAAATAAAAAAGTAATTGCCAAAATCTAAAAATAATTCCTTTTGCTGAAAAAAATTATTATCTCAATACTAAATTATACACCATTAAAAAATACTTTATGGTATACGTCACGCCTGATCAAATATGAAACAGAAGAACTCCCTCTTTCCTAGTCTTCATTGGCTCCGTACGCCAAAAAAAAAAAAAATATATCAAACAGAAAACTACAAAAACCTTCCCAAATGGGGATCGGAAATAATTAACAAATACTACCTACGTCTCAATGTAATGACTAATGAGTACGTTTCATTTTTAATACTATTCACTGTTTAATTTTGATTCGAATTTTTATCATAGTTATACAAGATAAAACATAGTCAAGTGAAATCTGGTTAAAATTATGTATCAGCATGCGCGTTGAAAGGGTAATAATTACACTGAGACAAAGGAAATAATTAATAAGCATAAGTATTAATAAAATGAAAAAAATAAATTAAAAATTAAGTAGAGCTCGGTTAAAGGTTGCAAATAGGGCTGTCAAACGGGCCTAGGCCCGTTGGGCCGGCCCAGCCCGTGAGGTATTTTTTATGGGCTGGGTTAGCATTTCAGCGGACCGTTAGAAATTAGGCCCGCCCCGCACCGGCCCGTTCAAAAGTGGGCTGAGGTGGGTTAGGGCCGGGCCGGGACGGGCCAGCCCGTTTGACAGCCCTAATTGGCATTAACTTAATTAAATTAATGATGATAATGATAAATATTGGCTTTCCATGCAATTTCCCAACAACCCTAAACCCATGTAGTAGTAATAATCTGATGATGCTTAGCTTGTAAGTATATATTCATGATTCCCCATTCTGCATAGTATATCATTCATGCATTATATATTCTGCAACCCCTCAAAAATTCATCGATCATGTCTCTGACCTGTGCATGGTTTTTAATTTTTTTTATTTGTGGTTGTGTGAAGACCACATTCTAATCTTGCATTTAATTTCACCACAGCTACTACTAGTTGTGAAGCTCTAAAAATTTATGTTAAATTATTGATGAGCTTTGGTAAAGTAATCCTAAAAAATATATGCATATCAGTCCATAGATAGTCAGTCAACATGTTCAAAATTAGAAAGAGCAAAATAAAAAAAGAACAGTTTTTTTCTATAGTGGGCTAGCCCACTTTGGCCCGCAGCCCGCTTTGGGTTGGGCTGGGTTAGCATTTCAGCGGCCCGTTAGAAAATTAGGCCCGCCCCGCACCGGCCCGTTCAAAAGTGGGCTGAGGCCGGGCCGGGCCGGGCCGGGCCAGCCCTAGTTGCAAATTTGCAAGTTGTGGAGTACCTGTCATCATTTTTTTTCAAAATCAAAAGTGTACAAAAAAAAAAAAAAAGGAATTAATAAATAAATAGATAGATAGAAGCGAAAATGCATTATGCCCGAAGCATCAGCGAGCATCATCATCAAGTGAAAAGTGAAGAAAGCAATGTACTTTACACCCTCGAGCCAAAAAATAAAATCCGCAACATTGTCTTCCAGAAGAATATGGTAAAACTAGAAATCTAAACGTTCCTCCTCCTGTAACCGAATTTACAAATGTTTCCAACAACACACATACATGTTCTCAATCCCCTGTCGCATCATCTTCTATGGAGTCAGAGAGTAGATACTCACATCTTATACTGCCAACACTTGAAGTCGATAATCATAATCGTGAATGGCTGTGGCAGCATCTTTGGTACTACGAAGGTTGATGCGAGTCATGCGACGAATTTAAGGTAAATGTGGAACCTGTAAGACTACCATTATCCATGACCACCCCAACCACCCAACCATCTCATTATTTTATTAATTTCTCTCTCCTCCAACTCATCAATATTCATCCCAACCCAACCATCCAAATTTTACATACTTTATCAATAACGACCCAACCATCCAACCACTATATTATATATAATTATTTTAATTTATACAATTTTAAATTATGTTGAAATATAAAAGAAATTAATGTATCAAAAATATAAATATTTTAGTCTTACTTGAAAGAATAAAAAAATCTAAAATTTTAATACATGGTTTATTTATTTTTATTTTTTGTAAATTTTTAAATGGGTTAAATATATCAAAATTGATATATTATGTATTTAAAAAAAATATAGCAAGAGTGGTCTCTATTTGTAGATAATGAAAAATTATAAAATTTGGTATATTTTTTTATTTATTTTTATTTTCATATATAAAAAATATAATAATTTTAATGAAATTTGATTAAAATTTTAGTTGACCAATGGGAAGGAGACAAATGTCCCCATCCCATTGGCCAAATGATATAAGACCAAGTGGTCTATTTTTCATTTTGGTCGACCACCATGTGGAGACCATCTCCCATTTTAACTTTTTTTTTAAAAAATAGTAATGATGTGGCGGTTGGGTTGGGTGTATTGTGGTCATGGATATAGTTGGTCTAAGTGCCAGCCAACTACCCAATCAGGCAAATGTCCCCATCTAATTAATTTACCACCTTATAATAAGGTGGACCGACCACTCATGCATGCCTGTGTAGGATCAACTAGCATAATAGTACCATTATTACATCGCTTATGTAATTTATATATACACTCCATATCGCATAGTACAATACTTATTTTTACTAAATTTTGTGTGACGAACGCCCTGTTCTCTAGCCCTGGATTGGATTTGGCTGGTCTGATCTGAATTTTATAAGATCTGGTCTGAATTTATCTGATCTAGTCTGAATATTTCTGGTCTGATCTGATTTCATCTGGTCTGATCTGATCCGATCTTATTTTAGTTATTATATTATTATAATGATTTTATCTGGTCTAATCTGATCTGGTCCGAATGAATCTGGCCTGATCTAATCTGATCTGGGCTTAATATTTCTTATCTGATGTGATCTGATATAATTTTAATAAAAATAAATAATAAGTTCTGAAAATAAATTCTACAAGGCCTTAATTTTAACTTATAAAGATTTAGGTATAAAAACCAAGAAAGGGAATGAATGCACCCATTAGTCGACAACTCACCTAGGGATATTCCTCCAAGGGGTCTAAACAATTCAAACCAAACCTAATTCAAAAATCCAAAATTACATTAAAAAAATTAATAAAAAAAATCTGAAATTAGAAGTATATCATAAATCCAAAGGTCCAAACTAACAAAAAATAAAACAAAATATTTCCAATAATAAATAATTTCTCAAACAACTTACTACATCCAACTAGGTGTTTGGATGTCCGTTTTGAAAAGTACTGCAGTATTTTCAAAATATGTACATAATCAATTTTTAAATGTTTGACTTTGTGTTTTCATGTTATAAAATTACGACATATGATATGGATAATAAAAATTAAATAATTTTTTCTTTGAATCTCTTATTTGTGTTATTATATTTTTTCACACACTACATTTTCACCAATGTATATTTTAATTTTTATATAATTGAATCAAATTTGAATTTTTTTGGGATGAAGACTTACCCTAGTGGTCAAATCCCCTTACTCACAATATATAGTTTGAGGGTTCGATTCTCCACCCAGCCCCCTATTCTTCCCCTTTATTTCATTTTAATTTTTGTGATATGGACTCCTACCACCTCTTTTCTATCTTATATAATTTGTTAAGCAAAAAAAATGAATTTTTTAAATATGGTATTTATATTGCCGCATAATTTTTTAAAAATAATACATTAAATAATGATATACTAAATTATGAATTGATGTGGGTATATAATGATAAAAGCCAAAAATAGTTAACATTATTTGTTACGGCTCTAAAAAGTTGCAGAAAAAGTGCATCTAAAAACCTACAAACCACGGATAATTTATTGGAAACGCAACAATAGATAGAGGATGTTTGGGAGCCAGCAGATTCGCTAGCGGATAGCAGATTTGAAGAGAGAATTCTGAGAGAATATGTTGTTCCGCTGCCCAATCTACTTACACCCAAACATTCTCATAATCGGGTTCAAAATAATTAAAAAAACACCTTCTAATGAAAACAGTTTAAAACAAACATTTAAGTCTACAAAAGGAGCTAAAGTTCCAAGTTAACGTAATGTCAAAAAAAACAACACAAAATCAACTTCATTAATAAAATTATAATTCCAAAAAATATTTAAATTTAGAAAAAACAAGTACTAATAGTGTTTAGAGTTTTACATTTTTTTTCATTCATTTATATTTTAAAAATATATATTAATATTTAATATTTTGAATTTCGGGTTGGTTCAGATTTACAACGCCTTAATACGAATCTATCCAATAATTCAAAATTCTTGAAAACTTCAATCTGTACTAATCCGAACAATTATATTCAAACCAAATTTTGAATTTCAATTTGGTTGGAATCAATTTTTTGCATAACATATTTTGCTAATCCTAGATAAAGCGAAGCCGGGTTGTTTCTAGCCTACGTGGAAGTGACGTTCACGTGACACCAGGCCACGTCGACTTTGACCAATTTAAACATAATAATCCTGCATAAATTTGAAAAAGAATGTTGACACATGGGATCGATATTTTATAAGATTTTGACTATATTGACTTGACGTGGCAACGCGTTATAACTGATTTTCGGACACGCTTTTCAGTCCCCACCCCCGGAACGGATCATTCTATTTTAGTTCTACTATATTCCATGCCTCTTTTATTTACATTCGATGACCCAGAATTTTATTCTGAATTGGAAAGAGACATTTTATAGATTTAAGTATGAGATCTTGCTCGACACCCCTTTGCCAATACATGAGTGTCACTGTTTTATAAAAAAAAAAGTATGAGATCTATTACCATTATTTTCACCAATCAATTTATAAAATGTGGTTTGGAAATGTAATTTGGGGATACCCAATATACCCAAAAAAATAAATAAATAAAATAATGTGGGGCTTGGACCTATGTAAATCCACAGACTATTACATTACAAACGAATAAAGAAGAATGTTGGATGAAGAATCAAACCACCAACCAAAAAAATTAAAAATCATGAGACTTGATCACTTGATCAAATAATCATCTTATTTTTATTTATTAATAAAAGATGAAATTGATAAAAAGATAAATTAAATTTAAATTCGAATTAACCATTTGTCTCCTGTCAATTGTCATCCTTCATTTTTACAATTTTAAACTGTAATGTAAACTCAAAACGATTTTCCAGTAGGGAATGAGGACTTTGTTAAGCGGCAAGTTCATGTCTTCCAACTTTAGGGTTGGAGGTTTGATTCTCCATCCGGCCCTCTATCACTCCCCTTTACTATCCATTTGTAATTTGTGTAGCATAGGCTCCCACCACTCTTTCTTTGGCTTCGGCTTCCATAAAAAAAAAAGGATTTTCCATTATAGATTGGTTATATGAATTGTACGGTGTAGCTGTAGGATTTTTAGGGCATGTTTGTTTTGGCTTGTGAAAAAATGAGAAGTCAGTAGAAGAAGGAGAATTCAAAAGTAAAAGCAGATCAAATAATTATTTGGATGGATATTATTAAAGTTGCTTTTCAACGGAAACATGTTTGGATGAATTGTACGTAGAAGGACTTTTAATATATTAAAATTACTAAAATGGACATAATTAAATATTATAAGGATATTTATAATTAATTTTATTTCCTTTTTAAATAGGGTTATTTTTGTATTTTCATTACTAAATGACTTCTCCTTTTAAAAAAAGTAACCCCCTACCTACTTTGAAAAAAAAGTAGAATTTTAACTTTTACTTCTCCTTTTATTTTAAAAAAAAATCAAAACAAACAGCTCAAAAAATTCAAAAGGACTTTTGGGAGAAGCAAAAGTCAAAAGGAGAAAAATTAAGGCAAAACAAACAGGCTCTAAAGTTTGGTTGAGGCTAAAGAATAACCTTGACGTACTAGTTAACAGGCAACACTATCTTTACTAAAGCAATTTTTTTATTTACAATATTAGAATTCGCGACCACTAATAAAATGATTTAGTTACCAAAAATGATTATTTATCCAAAAATAATATACTGATATTCTTACTCAATGCATGGTTAGAAAAAATCAGGCAGCACTCCTCAGTTTCATTACGAATGAGATTAACCATCTATTAATTCTATTTTTTTTAAGGTGAATACCGGGGTATCCCAGACCACATTGGACCCAAGACTAATCCCTCGAGGATCGGGTGGGCAATGAAGGATTGTCTCTCCCAAAGCAGAATTCTGCATACACAAAGGCTTGAACCCGAGACTTTGCTTAAGCTGGCAGAGCCCCATACCACTCAGGCCAACTGCATTTGGTATCTATTAATTCTAGTTGATTTCCCCCTAATTACACCTTTCATGAAAATTATTAAAATAAGTATCTATTTTTTGAATCCTTCGTAAAGGCAATAGATGATATATCGACGTTTTCAAAAACAAAAATAGACGAACTTTAATTCAAAGTTCAAACTCTCTATAAAATATTGTCCTATCCGCAGCATAGAAACATTTCATTAAACAAATTTAAATGAGAATGGTTATGATGCTTCCAAATATCTTAAAGTACGGTCAAGACAACAATCTCATTCATTGAATTAAATTTAACGGCTATAAATTAAAAAGAATAAAATTGTCAAAAAAAAATGTGTAATGACTTCTTCATTTACCAAAATCGCAGAATATACTATATTATATCGCTGAGATATGCATAACATGTCGTTGAGATATGCATAATATGTTGCTGAAATATACTCCGTACTATATAAAGTTGCTGAAGTACACATTGCAGGTTGCTGAATTGTATAGGCCTTGTCGCTTAATTACATAGACCATGTTGCTGAATTGTGTAGGCTCCGTCGTTGAGATGCGTTTACAGGGCCGTTCCAGGTATTTTGTGGGCCCTAGGCGAAAAAATATAATAGGCCCCAATTAAATCTAAACATATACGCGTACTAATAAAGGAGAGATTCATGCTTCCTTTTTACCATTCAATTGGTTATATGTACCAAGCAAAACATCACATTAGGAAACTAAGCTCTAGATGAAAAAAAAACCATAACAAAAAACTAAGCTTTAGATGAAAAAAACCATAACAAAAAACTATCATAGTTCAATTGAAATATTCAGACTAGAAACAATCTGAGTAGTTACATATGTCACACTTCATATGAACCTTAATAAGGTATCATTATGCAAATAAATCTTAACAGCTTCCCGGTGCAGTTTCCATAACCACCAACAACCAGCATAACTTTTGACAAAATGAAACCTACTTAGCCTGCTCTACAACTCCACAATTTAATTTTCTCAGCTTCGCTACAAATCTAGAGTTCATTTTCTGGTTGTTGCAAATCAATCTATGTAAATTAAATTATGTTGCACAACAAATAAAGAGCAAAAATATCAAAAAAAGAATAAAGAAATGGAATAGATAAGATGAAAACACTCCATAAAACACTTGCCTGGCATTGAAATACTACATACACCTAATTGAATGCAATATTTTTACAAAAATCCGCCCATAAATATATGATTTCCAGGAAACCCAAAAGCCCTTAGCCTCACGAAGAAAACCAAAATTGCTCCACTGATTGGTAAAACTCAACCATTTTCAATTACAAAAATTGACTGAAATAGAGCATTCCTCATATCTCTTCAATTCGAAACTGGATAGAAAATAAATTGTAACAAAATTAAAGAACACAGACCAAAAATTCACCTTGTATTTTCTTTCTTTCTCCGGTGGTTTAGTTACCTTGAGGCAGGAAAGGAATGGATTAACCACTGCAATTTTCTTTTGAACGATCTTCTCACAAGATGATAATTTGGTACGCCACTTTTTTCACTCTTCAGCACGATTTTATCTTTCTCCCACCCAATTAGAAAATGGTAAAATTGCCGGAATGAGAAGATTTTAGGTTTGGTGAAAAATTGAGAAAGAAAATCATAATTAATAGAATTAATGAAAGAAACGAGCAAATTTATGGAGAAGAAAAAGCGACAGGAGGGGACTCTGCGAATGGGAGGAAGGAAGAATGCAAAAAAGGAAGGAGAATTAGCGTGACCTATGCCTTCAATATCACTAGTAATACATACCTAAAATGGGGAAATGGGGGCCCTATAATAGAAATGGGCCCTGGGCAATGGCACTTTGGGCCTATGCCCAGGGCCGGCCCTGTGCGTTTAAAATGTATACAACTATGTCGCTGGAATGTATAAAATTGTGTTGTTGAAATGAATATAATAATATAATATCGCTGAATTACATAGGCTGCATCGTTGAATTAGATTGGCTCCGTCTCTGAGATGCATTTAAAATGCACAGAACTATGTCGCTGAAATGTATAAAATTGTGTTGCTGAAATGAATACAATAATGTCGCTCAATTGCATAGGCCGCATCGCTGAATTGGATTGGTTCCGACGCTGAATTGTGTATGTCATGTTACTGAAATGTATATCCTATGTTGCGAATACAACAAATTAAATACATAAAAAGTAAAATTATGAAATTAACCCTACAAATGATCTCAACCGTTGGATGACGAAATTGATCAAAGGCTGACAATGCCTTCCGCACGATCAAGAATGTGCAAAATCCGCACAGTAACATCTCCGAATTCAAATAGTAGAGTACTAAAATGGAATGAATTGCATATAGTCATTCATTTTTAATTTAAAATATGGTACTGTATTTGTACGTTTTGGATTTGGATTACTAATATGGCACTGTATAATTTTTTTTTTTTAAAAAAAAAGAAGAATATACAAAAAAAATGACTTATACTGGATTATTTGCACGACAAGAGAATTGATACTAGTAATTTTTATGGGATTGGGACTTAGCCCAAGTGGTTAAGCCCCTGGCTCTCAACCTTTAGGTTGAAAGGTTGAGGGTTCGATTCCCACCCGGCCCCTATCCCTCCCCTTTTCCCCTTTGTAATTGTGTGGCATGGGCCCCACCACTTCTCTAGCCTGTATAGGCTGTTCCGCAAAAAAAAAGATACTAGTAATTTTTATTACTTATACAAAGATTAAAACAAAAAGAATATACCATAAATTCTTCTTTAATTTGTTAGTACTCCGATCCTATTATGGAACATCTTATTCCTAGCACGTGTGAAAAATGCCTTGAGAAGGATCATTGCTCTTAGCATTTGAAGCAAGTTCGTTAGGACACATACATTGAACATATAACATTTGATAACAAAGGGTTGAATCAACATCAGTAGAGAGGGGTGATGTGCTGCCTGCTCAGATTATTCCTTGGTTCAGCGTTTTAAGGCCATTTTTTATGAAAGGAAAAAGGAAAAGAATCAATCAAAGTTGAAAAAGAAAAAACTAAATCCAACCCTCAAACTCAAAGTGACAATTTTGGTTCGTCCTTTTCTTAGAAAGGGTGTCTGCCATGTGATGTGAGTTGCTTCCTTATTAGGAATATTATAGTGTTATTTGGATGCAGGTACGTTGGTCTAATACTCCTCATCATTTTCGGCGGACTAAAAATATTGAATGTTAAAAAGACCTCTAATCGATGAGTTGAAGAATAGAGCCATATAGGCTCATAAATGGGAGAGATAAAGGGTTGGGTGGATAATCGAACCCTGAATCTAAAGGATAGATAGGGTGGAAAATCAAACTTCCAACTTTTAGGTTGAAATCAGAGGACTTGATCAGTTGGTCAAGTCTTCATCCCCGGAACTCCCTTGAATTATTGAGCCGATCTTCAGATATTTTTATTATTTATTTTTAAAGGGCGTTTTTTGGACTATTTTTATTAATTTATTGTACATCGCATCTTGTACTCAAATTATTATATGGCCTCTTTTACTAATAAAAATAAAAATAAAAATTATTCCATTACACTTTACTAAAGAATAATTCGCTGCCTCGTTCCCACTATCGCTTTCTATATATATTTATTTATAATATTCAATGAAATATTCTGTAAATAGTAGTAATATTCTATAATACAATTACTTTTTTTTTTTTTTTTTTTTACCATTATTCTAATTTCTAAGGAGAACCAAACAGCGTAGTTCATTGATAATCTGTTTTTCGTGAACTTAATGCATACAAATCATCGCCAGAGAGCTGCTTTTAACAATAAAGCTAAAAAACGATGGTAGCTAGTTAGTGCCAAACGGAAACATTCAAAAATTACCAGAGAAATTGTCCACTCAAGTCGGGGAATCCCTCAAATTTATTGTTTGAAAGTTGAAACAATAGGCATTTTATTATAATAAATAATGTTTAGATAATTACAAATAAAAACTCGATTTTTCATAGAGGCTCACAAATTAAAGAATATAATCACTTACCTAATTAATTCTTTTTTTTTTTTTTTTTTTGGATCTTAGGTTTTTCTAAGCCTAAAATTCACCTTTTAGATACGGAATTATGGAGTGGATTGACATCTATCAAAGCAGTGTGCCAGTGTGGACTGTGGAGGTAGAGATTATTAGCGAGTTTTTTTGGTATATAACTGTGTATCTCCAGGTCATATTGAACCTAGTACTAATACCTCGAGTATCTGCATGGGAAAAACGTCTCTTCCAAAGCAGTTTTTATATACACAGAGCTCGAACTTGAGACCATACTTAAACGACTATAACTCTAATCTACTCAAGGAAACTAGAGAATATTACCGAAGTAATTGAAGAGTGGTTGCATTTTTAGTACATGAACACATGGCAAATTTACAAACGCATATCACACTTAGCTTCTAGAAGATATTCAAAATACTAGTTTGAGCTTATTATTTTCTTTACTACAAAGTAGTAATTCCTACTGTACGCGCAAGATTTCACTTGTTCTCATCAGGTTCAAAATTTATTCTAGTTTTCCACTCTTTTAAAGCCTATATGGCTTCCTAGTAGGGATGGCAATGGATCGGAGATGGATCGCAGAAGCCTAAATCCACCTCCACCCATCAATATTATATTAATCATCCAATTCATCCATCATCGATCTAAAACTTAATCCAAATCCAATCCACCTATCAACCACGGGTGGTTAGTGGATTTAAAACATAATAAACGATGCAATAATTTATATTCAAAATAAATTCATATTTGAACATCATAAAGTCTATTAAACTATTACAAATTCCCCACCAAAAATTTCAGCAAACAAAGTAACAATTATCCTGTGAAGAAAAGTGTAAAGAGCCAAAAAGATATTGAATTTTTCTCAATATCATTCCTTTCATGCCAATTTGCAAGTCAAACATCAAACCATTCCCCATCCTACAATGAAGAATATATATATATATATATACAAACAGTTATATTAGTCGAGAAAAAAATTAAAAGAAAAAAGAGCTATAAAAGCAAAATAGCTTAACTGATTACGAATTAATATTATCAACTTCAGTTACAAAATTTCCTTCAACTCCTAAATCAACATATTCCAAGATACTACCTTCGTTCTTTTTTAAGTGCTCCATTTGAATCACTGTTTTCAACTAGCTGACTTTGGATGGTTTTATATGATTCGTTACAAGGCTAAATAAAAAATGGTAAAGTAATAGTAAAAGTAGAAAGAACAAACTACAAAACTCATGTTAGATTTACCTTCAAAATTATTCTCTAAACTAACCAAATAAAGCTCCAAAGTCAGCTAGTTGAAAACAATGATTCAAATGGAGCACTCAAAAAAGAACGGAGGAAGTAGTTGCACAAGCTTGTGCATTATCAAAACAAGAATCTAACAAGTACTATTATGTTAGAAACATATAAATTATTGTATCTAGAATTATAAATTAATAGCATTAAATCATGTAAAGTAAAACAACAAAAATATTTGGGAGAGGCAAACGATTTCAATTCTCAATTTTGAGAGCGGGATTGAGGGATTCCGAATTTCTAATGTAATCTAGGTTTTAAAACTTTTTATTAGTTTTTAATACTATTTATTTTATTATATATATAAATATAATAGATTATATATATATTGTGAAATATTAATATTTTTAAAATATATATTTATATATATTTAATAAAAGAAGCAGGTGATGGGTGGATTGGATGGTGGGTTGGATGATGGATCGGGTGATGGGTTGGATGAGCCTAAATCCATCCCCGACCCTATCCGTCACCCGATCCACCCATCAGCCTATAAGAATCCATGTTTTTTCGGGTTTTCGTCTATTTTATCGGATCGGGTGGATCGCTTTATGGGTGGGTGCGGGTAGAATTGCCATCCCTACTTCCTAAAGAGCCCTCATCTTACACGCTACAAGAAAATTCGCAATTTATAATGGAATTTTGAACAGAAAATTTCCAACTTCTATGGATTTTGTGTTGTAAATATTTTCCAATGCAATTTGACAGAAAATATTCGTAGCTAATTTAATATAATTTTATTTGAACGATTTTTTTTATGTTTTTTAAGTTTAATTTAATTTAGTCTGAATAATTAAATTCTACTTTATTTTCTTTATTTAAATTAAATTTATTTTTATACAACTAATTCAATTTACATTTCTACTTTGTTATTGACTATATTTTATTATATTATGTATTATTTTGTTTTATCATTTTAAAGTTAATTTATATATTTTTATTCTATTTTTTTTTTAGGAACCCAAGCTAGAAAAATAGTGGTGGGAGCTGATACTATACAAATTAGAAATGGATAGAGGGAAGTGATAGGGGTCTGGGTGGGAATCGAACTCCAACTATAAGGTCGGAAAGCGTGGACTTGGTCGATTGAGCATATCCTAATCCCTTTTTATTTTATTTTATTGATTTATTTAACTCTATTTAATTTTCAATTTTACATTATTGATGCATTTAATTTATTTTTGGTGGTTATTGATATGAAGTTGGAAGTGGCAAAGTGGTCAACATGACCAGCTCAAAATTTTTATACCTTTAGGCTTCGAGTCTCATCAAATTTCGGGACGATTTTTTGCAGGAAAAAAGGTCAATATAGTCTTTTGTTTTTACAAAAAAGTCAAATCAGTCATTTTTTATTTTTTGTCCCAATTGGTTCGTTACATATACTAATTACGTCCCAATCGGTTCTCCATCCACTAATTATGCTTAATTACATATTTTTGGCCAAATCAGTCCTTTTTTTTTCAAAAATCTAAATTGGTCCGTTATTAATTTTTGTCCTATTTCATGCAATCCAATGCACATTTCAAACCACTAATAACTCAAATTCGGTATAAGTAAAACATTTAAAATTTCGATATTTATAACCTACACGACGAGACGAATCTAACAAGATCCTACTTGGCTCATTTTAACTTATATATCTATGTTTAAACTTAAGTCAAACACAAGTGTGTGGATAGTATCAAATTAGATAATGTAGTTATTTAAAAAAAATGGAGGGAGTATATCGCATAAAATGGTGTTTCTCCATAAAATGTAGTTATTAAAAAAATGGATCATCTTTTAGAGTTCGGTGGTTTTTGGTGTTTCTCCATAAAATGAAGACCGATTGCGACATACTCCCTCTATTTTTTTAATAACTACATTGTCTAATTTGCTACTATTCACCCACTTGTTTTCACTTAAATTTTAAACATAGTATACAAATTAAGATGAGCTAAGTAGGATCTTATTAGATTCGTCTCGTCGTGTAGTTTATAAATATCGAAATTTTAGAATTTTACTTATATCGAATTTGAGTTATTAGTGGTTTAAAATGTGCATTGGATTGCATGAAAGGGGACAAAAATTAATAACGGACCAATTTAGATTTTTGGAAAAAAAAGGACTAATTTGGCCAAAAATAAGTAATTAGGACATAATTAGTGAGTGAAGGACCAATTGAGATGTAATTAGTATAGGTAGCGGACCAATTGGGCAAAAAAATAAAACAAGGACTGGTTTGACTTTTTGTTAAAAAAAGGAATATATTGACATTTTTTTCATTTTTTACATGCGACAACCCGCTCTCGCCACACAAGCAGTTTACCGACACTCGATGGATTCGGGACCAGAACCCCCGAGTCTCATCAATTGAACACGTTTCTGTAGCAACCACCTGCACCGAAAATTAGTTGTTGCCATATAGTATTAGTAATTTCTCACTTCTTTTAAGTCATACTCTATGCTACTACTTGTGCCGTAACTAGCGAGGGGCTCCCTGGCTAGGTTGATTCGCCCCTTATAATTATAAATATAATATTAAAACTTGTCGGAAACTCAACATATCGATCACTTTTGAATATTTTATACTCCAATTGATTAATTTTATTTTGAAATAATTATTTAAAATATATTTTTTTTGTTATTAATACAAATAGAATGCACGGCAATAAGCAATTTAACTGTGCGCGTGTGAAATTTTCCATTTGTTCCATTAGTATTATTCCAAAACTTTTGAACATGCGGTTCCAATACATTTATTTAACAATTAATATATTAAAATGAATAGAAGTAAAAATTCTATAAAATATATATTCTAAAACTATGAAAAAAATGAATCGAACAAGATCCCGCTCGATTATATTTTTTCTTATATAATTATAAAAAAAAATAAACTTATAATATGAACAATGTCAAAATACAAATGGGACAATACAACCGGGACGAGGAAATGTACAGTGAAAGGTCCCTAATTTAATTATTAGTCAAGTTTGTATATATTCATCCCATTATATAAATTATGATCGCATCACGTGTATAATTTAATTATACTATAGTAATGGTGTGACTTCGTCAATGTGGAATATAAAATAATGTCAATATAATACTTTGAAAAAAAGAAACCCCACGCTACCCACGTCATTAGAATGTGCCACTCATCTAATCGTTTTGAAGGGTTACTTTTTATTACAAGGTATAACATCACTATATTAGAAAAACAATTTTACAAAGTTTAAAAATTGAAAACATAATTACCGTATGTTATTTTTAAGACCTTCCAACTCAACAAGTGCTATATCACATATATTTATATATTGGGAGTGGTCTTTCACTTAGACAATTATCCATACGTTGATATATACTAATTAATATTATCAAATATACTAAAAAAAAAAAACAATTTTAAACTTTAGACTAACCATCATACGTGATTAATAAGTTGTACGGTAAGTTGTAAACATAGATGATAGTAGTTGATACACATTTAATTAGGCGGCTGTAAAGTTATTGCATAGTGACAAAAGAGAATGATCAAAATCTAAATGTTATTGAGTGAAACATCACTGTCTTTCTATTTCATATACTGATTTCAATTCTGACCTTTTTGATTCAGTCTATAATTCAATAGTACCTCAAAAATCAAAATCCATTTTTATATCTTTTACTTGACCACTTACCCCACTGACTCTTTTTCCTCTCCTCTTTCTCTCCCCCTCTATGTTCGAAAAAAGGGAATTAACTAGAACTATTTTAATGTCAAATTGTTTCTCCTTAAAAGAACATAAATAACCCGAATAACGATTAATATTGTTGTGTTGAGTTCAAGAGCTATATATATATAGACACACACATTCCACATACAATATTTTGTGTTGTGATCCCTTAAAAAAAAAAAAAAAAAATACTTGGCTTGTTTTCTGAGTCCAAGTTGAACCATAGGAAGTGGGATATCTTGTAGATATGGGATTGTCATGCATTGGGATAACTGGATAACTACATTTCTATACTTATCTTTTGAATGAAACCTTTTCAAACAGCATATGATTGTGTATCATATGCGCTTTGAATTTCATTACTATCCAATCTAAGTATATTGAAATGGTGAACTAATCCTAGCTAAAACAATATTGTTCACTTCATTAGCACATTCAGATGTTTAGGAGCGATCAGATTCGCTAACAGATACCGGATTAGAGGAGCAAATTGCGATAATATATTCCACGGATCTTTATATACTCCCTCCGTTTTCAAAAAAATTGGAACGGACTCACAGTGCACGCAGTCCAATGTACATTTTAAATCATTAATAACTCAAGTTCGGTACAAGTAAAAATTTTAAATGTTCGATATTTAAAAACTACTCGACGAGACGAATCTAACAAGATCTCATTTGGCTATATTTTAACTTGTATAACTATGATAAAACTTTAAGTTGAAGTACATGACTAAATAGTATCAAATTTCCAAATGTTATAATTTATAAAAAAACGGAGGGAGTATGTATTTGTGAAATGCTAGTTAAAATAGATTTTGAAAAAAAAAATGAAAATGGAAAGTGTTAATGCAATTTTTTTTTAGTATTTAGCCCTAGCGTATACTATGTAGTATCGAACAAATTTTGAAATTTTTAAAATTTCTAATCGGGCAATGGATTCGGAGGACTGCATGGGATTGGATCTGTTTCCATCCTAAAAATTGAATATTTATATTGTTAGATATAAACGTCGGTTGGGAGACAGAAGATGGTGAATTGCGGGAACAAATTATTAAACCATGAGGTTTTAATTTAAACTCAATTGACAATGGGTAAAACCAAATGCAGTTGATCTGAGTGGTATAATTGGGTTCTGACATTTTAAGTAAAGATCTTGGAATTAGTTTGAGTAGGGTGGCACATGACACCATTTAAATTGATGAAATTGTTAAAGGTAGAAATTCTTTTACATTTAACTAAATTGGGCTTGGTGACTGTTTGGCTCGGGTGTAGCCAAGGACATTTTTTTTCCTCAAGGGAGGCTACCGGAAAAGGATCAAACCGATTACGGGTTCGGATTAACAATAATGCGCCCACAATTGACTGAATCTTCTTTGAATTGATAAAAAATAACAAGATACAACGGAGAATCTGCCTGTTGTTAAGAAACAACGGCGGAATTCACCAAAAACAGGGAACCAAACTACCAGCTGCTAAGGAGCAACGGTGGATTTGGAAATGGTAACCGCTACAAACTAGGCTAGATTCTAAGGAAAGCTGTAAAGGAAAGCTGTAAAGAAAGCAGTAAAGATAACAAGGAATTAAATTTGATAAAAGGAATTTGGGGGTTAGATTGATCTCTCTGATTTTGTGTGTGTCGACCCCTATTTATAGCCGGAGCTGGAGTAACCGCTCTCCGGCTAACTCCTCTGAGCCGAATTCTTTCTCTCTTCAATTCGGTTGTTTTGGTTTCGGCTGTTCCTTCCTATTTCGGCCGAAATCTCTATCAGCCTCGGTTCCCTCCCTTCGGTTTACTATGTACTTTCGGCCTTACTAATCTTGAGCCCATCTTCTTTTTGGACTTCTTCTTTCTTCCGGCCCATGTCTTATGGCCCAATAGCTCTTTCGCGGCTCATTATTCCATATGGCCCCAACAGATGCCCTCCTTACTTGGGCGAATTGCTTTCATACGCGAAGGAGTCCAAGTAATCTCCCTTTCTTCTTCCTTTTGGCGGTTATTTTCTTCTTCTCGAGGATACTCTCCATCACTCCCCTATTTACGTAGCCTACCACGTATTTGGAGTGAACTGCCTTTCCAACTTCTCCTCTCTCTCTCTCTCTCTCTTTCCACCTTCTCCGATGGAAAATCCCCCTGCTCCTGTTACTGCTCTTTCTGCTGATCTTCTCAGAGTTGAGAACTCTTTTGCCTCTCATTCCGCAGTTCGTCTCCTGCCTGAGGGCTTCTATTCCTTAGGTCCGTTGGGCATTCCTGAGGACATCGATGAATGTACTGCTCGGATTTTTGATAATCGTTCCGTTTCTTCTGTATGAGCCTTGTTTCTCTTCCAAGCTTTTCCCTTCATCTTTCGCTAATTGGTCTTCGCCCTCTCCCGATTATGTGGCGTGGTATCATCATCTCGAACCCCACTGTCATGACTCTTGGAATAAGTCATATGTTTATCGTATGATTTCCCTTAGTACCTTGCCACTTCCCACAGATCTTCGCCCTATTCAAGCCCTTCTTTGCTTTTGGAATCCTTCTGTGAACTGTTTTTGTTTCCCTTGGGGGATGATGACTCCCACCATTCAGGATGTGAAACTTCTCCTAGGCCTCTCTGTTCGTGGGGATAACCTTGCAATCATGTCGTTGCCCAAGGAGAAAAATACCGGCTTTTCCTCTGGCGATTCCTTTGCCAATTGGATCATTTCCCATCAGAGTGATCCTACTTCGCCTGCTCCACACCCTTCAGAGCCTCTTACTTTCATGATGTATTTCCTTACGAAATTCTTCTGGTGTGTCCCTTCTAAGGGTGTTCTCCTCGAAACACACTCTTTGGCTTCGGCACTTCTTAATCATGTGACCCTGCCCTCAGCTGATTTCTTCCTCGCTCATCTGTATGCGGGTATTTCGGCTACTGTGTCGGGTTGGGAAAAAGGTTCGTCTGATAAAGCCCGTGGCCCGTTATGGTTCCTTCACTTGTGGTTGGTTTGGCACTTTCGCGACATTTCCCAATTTCCTCCCCATGATATTCGTCCTAATCATTTTATTGCTCCTGATCTTCTTAGAGCATCCCTTCCTCCTTTGTCGATCCCTCATTGGATCAACTATTTCCTGGGTCGTACTGTCGAACAATCCTTTTCCCATTATCACTACCGCAAAACTGACTTTGCTTGGGTCAGGGAGATTGCTACTTCCCCCTTCGGGACTCCTCTTCCTTTAGCTTTTGCTCAGATCTGGAATAGGTGTATATTACCCCGTCCGATCTTCAATGGTTCCACATTTGTGTCTGCCAAGTCTGCTATTCCTTTCGAAGTTTACAATCCCCATCTGGTTAGCCGTCAATTCGGCTTTGGTCAAGACTTAGTGGAGGCCCTCAGAGCCGGTAGACGCCTTTCTGCTTCTGCCAGTCGTCAGCAATGCTCCCTCTATCACAAACGTTTGATCTCTTTCAAGGTTTGGAAGTTTGCCGTTCGTCCGGGGTCCGTTACCTCCCGCTTTCAGTCTTGGTGGGACGGTGTTGCTGGTGCCTTTTTTAGTGCCAACCTTGATTCGGTTCTGCGGAGGGGTGGTTTCTCTCCTATTCTGGCATTCTCTTCTGTCCCTTCATCATCTCCGGGTTCCACTCCTCAGCGCATTCTCGGTTCGCCTTCCACTTCTCGTCCAGGTATGTTTCTTTTCTTTCCCTTTCTTCTTTGATCATTGCTTGTTCCTTTTCCTTTGTGTCTCACTTATCCGATTTTTTCAGATGTTCCTCGCTCCTCTACTTCGGAACCTGGTCGAAAAAGGCCTGCTTCGCCTTCGGCCTCTCTTATCGACTTTCTCCCTCCTACTCAGACCAAAAGGCGTTCATCTCATTCACCGCTTGGCAGAATCCCTGCCTCCCTTTTTGCGGTTTGTTACACTACTCTTTTCCTTTTTCAGGCTCCTTTCTTTCGACTAATTTCTTTTTCTTATTCTTGTCAGGTCCCACCTGTTTTGCCACAACCCGATGTTCCTCCACTTCCAACTGTGGTATCGGCCCCTCCGGTAGCCGAATTTCGCACATCGGCCAGTACCAGTAATTTGGCCGTTCATGCTAGTTCTTCTGCTGTTAACCCTCGGGGTTTGATTGCAAGCTCTACTTCGGCCGACCCTTCCGTCCCTCTTTCGGTCGATCGTCCTCAGCCTATTACGGATTCTGTTACACCCTCGTCTTTAGTTGTTCCAAAACCGCCTGGCCTCCCATCTAGTGGTATGACTGCTGATGAAGCCCCTGCCGATCAGGTCCCTTTATCGCCATTTCCTGATCGGCATGTCTTGGACGATTTCTTTTCTCCTGCTTCTCTGGTTTCTCGTCCGTCGGATCTTTCTACTCACCTTGGCGATTGTTTGGCCAAGCTGTGTAATCTAATCGGCCGGCAATCTGACGTGGAATTCGTCAACCCTAAACCGATCCTTATTCTCTTGTCTCATCTTGAGCAACAATTTCATGACGAGATGGTATCTCTGAATCTGAATGGCACTCTTCAGATGATTACGAAGTCTGTCCTCTCAATGGATCAGGAACTCATGGCTCACTTAAAAATGCGGCATAAACTTGCCGCCGAACGTGAGGCTGCAGCCTCTTCCCGAGCCATCTTCGACAATTATTCTGCAGAGTATCGGGCTCAAATGAGTAAGCTGTCCGAAGTGGAATCTCAGGAACTCAGACAGTCCGAGGACCTTTCTTTGATTCGGTCTGAGATAGCCAAGCTTCAACGACAAGAGAAGGATTTGGAATTAATTTTGGCTCAAACTAAGCAAAAATCGGCCGATCTGAAATAATCGATCAAAACCCTTCGTCAATCGGCCGAAGCTCCCAGGGCCAAAATCTTGGATTCTCAGGAGGATGCTTCTTATTTGGCCATGCGGATCAGTTTCAACGACTTCATTCTTGGTACCTTCCAAGAAAAATGGGCCGAAACCCAGTCTTTAGTTGGTCAACTGGATTCGGCCATCAAGAGCCTTGGTGGGCAAAGTGTTGTTCACGTCTCTTCTCCACATGTCTTATTTCCTTTGGATCCTTCCGAGATAGAGTCTTCCCCTTCGGGCGATAACCCACCTTTGCCAATCATTCCTTCAGATACTCTGTTCCCTTCCATTTCCTGTTGTGATTTTTCTTTTATGCTCTCTTACTTATTATTCCCCCTTTTCCTTTTTCTCTTCTAGGGAAAACTGGTGCTTCCTGTGGTGCTGGTTCATCCACCGTTCACCTCCCACCTGGTGAAGTTGCTGGCCCTTCTTCTTCAGCAAGTCCGAATCTGATGACGTCTTCGGTTAATCCTACTTCCGCTACTTCGCGAGGCTTGGATGATGCTGTTCCTTTTGATGATCAGGAAGACCACTAATTTGTTTTTGTATATCAATTCTGTGTTTTGACTGTCAAGTGTAAATTTCGGTCACTCTTTTTCTCTTGGCAGCTGTAATCGGCCCCCCCTTTTTTTTTAGACTATGTTGGCCGATGCATTGTACTTGGATTCGTATCTTTTGTATCTTCTGTAATGCGATTCGTATCCCGTTAATTCCACTGTTTTCGGTCTCCTTTATTGCTGATTTCTGAATATTAGCAGCTTTTTCCGGGAATCAGCTGTAACGTTTTCCCATAAATAACATTTACTATTGACCGTTTCTTCCGCCGAGCACTTATCTCTTCCTATAAATACCCGGCATTGTTGACACTTATCTATCACTTCCTTTTTCCCTTTTTTCTATAACAATATGGATCTCCCTTTTCCCTTGCTCAACTTCCTGTCTCCAGTTCCTCCATGGTCTTTGGCAAGTATTCTTGTGCAAGGATTTCCAGACGTGGTACGAAAATCTTTTGCTTATGCAACACGAGTTCAACTAATGCCCCTTTCACCATGTTCGTGTGGACGAGGACCTTTATCTATTATTCCAAATGCAGGTCTCGACGGCTATGCTGATGTGCCCCTTTTCGACTTTGCGGTTGCATATCCTGTCGGACCTTTTCTAATGGGGGGAATAACTACCCTTAGTTATTCTTCCCTCCTTTCCCCCTTCCACCGTTTTTGGGTGACTGCCTCGCTGCACTCCTCCTTCTTCTGTCTGAGGTCGTGCGGATGCTGTACCCGAGTTTGAACTCTACCTCTGGGACGTTGTACTCTTCGTTCTATCGTATCCTAGAGTAGAAGTTCGGTGGTCGGACCTAAATCGGCAATACTGTTCTGGGGCAAGCAACTGTGCCCTGCTTCTGTGTTGCCGATAGTTTTAGCGGCATTTCTACAAGGCTGAATGTCTTTCGAGGACCTTTCCCTTGTATATGCCTGCTTAGTATAGGACGTTTCCCTTGTATATTGTAATTTTGGGCTATCGACGCCGCTTTCGGCCGAAGTAGCACCCTTTTTGTACTTATTCGTTCATGCAATAAAATCTTTACTTTTTCGCATCACTTAATGTTTAATCCCATACTGATGGATAATATTTCTTTATGTATCTTGCATTAACTGGATTTGACATCTGCTCACCATTTTCGTCCACCAAAACGTACGCTCCATTCGGTAATCTCGTATGAACAATAAATGGTCCCTCCCAATTGGGACTCCACTTACCTAATCGGCCATCCTTCTGCTTAGGTGGCCATATAACTTTCCAAACTAAGTCTCCAACTTCAAACCGCTTAAGACGAATTCGCTTATTGTACCAATCGGCCACAATATCTTTATTTTTCTGCAAATTCTCAAAGGCTTGCACCCGATTGGAATTTATCTCCAATAACTCATCTTTCATCGCACAATCATACTGTTCGGCCGACATTGAATCCGCCTGGCTTGTTCTCAAAGTCGGCACTGTTATTTCGGCTGGCAACACTGCATCCATTCCATAAGTCAGCCGAAATGGTGTAAACCCAGTAGCTGAAGTTTTAGCATTTCGATAAGCCCACAACGCTTCAGATAACTTCTCGTGCCATTTTCTTGGTTGATCTTCAATCATTTTCTTTATAATTCCTATTAGCTGTTTGTTTGTGGCCTCTGCTTGTCCATTTCCTTGCGGGTAATATGGTGACGAATGCACAATTTTTATCCCGTATTCGTCTGCAAAGGCCTTGACTTTTTCTCCCACAAATACAGTTCCTCTATCTGTTAGAATCGTCTGTGGGATCCCGAATCTATAAATCAACCGTCTCTTGATAAACTCAATCACCTCCTCTTGTGAAATACTGACATACGCCTGAGCTTCGGCCCATTTCGTGAAATAATCTGTTGCCACTAGCACGAACTCATGTCTTTTCGATGAAGAGGGATGAACTTTTCCTATGATGTCCATGGCCCATCCTCTGAATGGCCATGGTTTGATCATTATGTGTAATTCTTCGGCCGGTAACTTCTGAATCGGCCCATGCTTTTGACATTCGCTGCATCCTCTTGCATATTTTTCACAATCAGGACCCATATTCGGCCAATAATATCCCAGCCGAATAATACTCCACTTCATCGATTTTCCTGCCCGATGTGCACCACATATTCCTTCATGAACCTCTCCCATTACTCTTCTAGCGTCTTCTTCTCCGACACATCTGAGCAATATTCCATCAATAGCACGCTTGAATAATAATCCTCCTATTATGACGTAGTCCATCGCTTTCCGTTTTTCGGCTGGACTAGCCTCCGAAGGATCTTCTAATGTCTGTGCTATCTTTTTTATCCATTCGGCCTTCTCTGTTTCGGCCAAACGTACTTCTACATTTCCTGCTATCGGCATCAACCGATATTTAGCTGCATGTTGAGCCAATTCATTGGCTACTTCGTTCTTTTCTCTCGGGATATATTCAATGTACACCTCATCAAATTCCTCTAACAAAGTAACCGCTTCTTCATACAATCTAATCAGCTGCGAACTCTTAACCGAAAAATCGCCTAGCAATTGCTGAACAACTACTTGCGAGTCTCCTTTGACAATGATTGCTCTGACTCCTTCTTCTATCAACCGTTGTAATCCCGAAATTAACGCTTTATATTCAGCTTGGTTATTCGTATATGACTCTGGCAGTTGCACGAAATATTTGTATATCTTGCCCTCCGGTGTTTGTAGGGTAAACCCTGCTCCAACTCCTGAAGCGGCTTTAGAACCATCAAATGTCATTACCCATGGTTGCAAGTATACAATTCCTATCTCACCAATTTCTTTCGGCCGATCCTGATGATCGATGTCATCGGTTATCGGGTGTATCACATGATCAGCCAGAAAATCGGCTACAATCTGTCCTTTCATAGCCCTCAAAGGTTGATATCTCAAATCGTATGCATTTAGCTTCATGGCCCATTTGGCCATTCTTCGGCTACTGACCGGATCATTCATCATAATCTTAACTATGTCAACCGAAGCTACCACTATCACTTGCCTTGGCTGGATATAATATTCTAATTTCTGGCATGCATGATAAAGACTTAAACATAGTTTATGAATCGGCGAGTACCTTACTTCGGCGTCCCTTAGGATTCGGCTAAGATAGTAAATCGCCCGATCCCTTCCTTCATCGTCTTCTTGCGCCAGTAATGCTCCAATAGATTCTTCGGCCGCTGCTATATACAACTTCAATGGCCGTCCTAAAATTGGAGGAACCAACACAGGTGGATTCATCAAATCCTTCTTCAATTGTTCGAAGGCTTTTTGTTGGTCGACTCCCCATTTGAACTCCTCTTCCTTCTTCAACCTCAATAAATCGGTTAGTGGTTTCGACTTTCCAGCCGCATTTGCTAAGAATCGTCTCAGGAAACCGATCTTTCCAAGAAACTTCTGTAGACTCTTCTTATCATGTGGAGGTTTGGCTTCTTGGATAGCCCTGGTTTTGTTCGCATCAACTTCTATTCCTTTGTTATGTACCAGGAACCCGAGAAAATTTCCTGCCTGTACTCCGAAAGCACACTCGGCTGGATTCATCTTGACTCCATGCAGCCTCATCCTTATGAACACCTTCCGCAAATCGTTCAAGTGGCTTTCGATATCTTTGGATCTGACCATGACGTCATCGATATAGACTTCAACACAATCCCCTATAAGGTCATGGAAAACATAGTTCATGGCTCTCTGGTATGTAGCTCCTGCATTCTTCAGTCCGAACGGCATCACCACCCATTCATATATCCCTATGGCACCAGGGCACCGAAATGCAGTCTTGTGAATGTCTTCTTCGGCCATAAAAATTTGGTTGTATCCTGAATATCCATCCATGAAAGATAGCATTCCCTGTTTTGCAGCCGAATCAATCAACAAGTCAACAATAGGCATCATATACTCATCTTTTGGAGTGGCTATATTAAGATTCCTGAAATCAATACAAACTCTCAATTTTCCATTCTTCTTTATTACAGGAACAATATTTGATAGCCATTCTACATATTTAGCTGGCCTAACAATCCCGGCCGCTAACAATTTCTCTATTTCTTCTTTTATTTTTGGGACTAATTCGGGCGCTGCCCTCCTGGCCGGCTGTTTATGCGGCCTGAACCCTTCTTTAATAGGCAGTCTGTGCTCTACAATCGACCGCTCCAATCCTGGCATCTCTGTATAGTCCCATGCGAAACAATCCTTGAATTCGACTAGAACCTCCTTGAATCGGCTTGTCATCTGCTGATCAAGATTTGCACTCAACGGGATCTCCCTCGGGTATTCGTCTGTACCAACATTGACCATTTTCAAGGGGTCTTGAGCTTTGAAATCCGGCGTTCGCTTTGGAATTGCGTCTATTAAATCGCTCCATCCTGCTTTGTCGTCTGAAACTCCGAGTTCGGCCGATTCGAACTCGATCGCTTGATTCGGTTGTGCCTCCATCATTTACTTTCTTCTTCGACTGGCCGTTCATCGGCCTGATATTTGATTTCAAACCCCAAATCTGTCCAATCACACTCGATCACCTGCGGGTACCGATCCCCTACCACTGCTAGGAATGGTTGTATGGGTTCTTCATATAACACCGCATCAATTCGTCCGGCTGAGCTGACTGGAAATGGAGGTTGATCCCCATCTACTTCTTCTACTGTGCCATCCTTTTTCCAGAACCATACTTTCTGGTGAAGCGTTGATGGCAAACATCGGGATGTATGAATCCAGCATCGGCTTAGTAGGGCCGCATACGGGACTTCTGCATCTACCACGAAGAACATGGTCGGAATTGATATTGTTCCGACCGTTACATCCACCAATATACATCCTTCAGCCGCAGTTTGAGCTCCCACAAAACTCATTACCTTCATTCTCGTAGGGAGTAAATCTTCCTTCGAACGGCCTATCTTCGTCAGTGTGGATAGCGGCATGATATTAACAGTGGCTCCACCGTCGATAAACATTCTTCTAAGTGGTCTCCCATTGACCCAACCTTTAACGTATAAAGGCCTCACATGCTGGGACATTTTCGCAGTTGGAGGCAAAATCGTACCTGGTTGAGCTTCTGGAACAAATGCTTTATATCCTTCCTCAAATGATTTCTCTATTTCGGCTTCCGGCCGAAATACCTCAAGTTTATCGAAACAAAAATCCACTATGGGTTCTTCATCGCCATAGTATTCTCCATCCTTCTGACAGAAAACCACAGCTGGTTCGGAATCCGACCAGTACTCCTCTTTCTCTTCGGTGGTTACCGTCACCATATTCGCGCTAGATCCGAAGTCGAACTTAAACTGCCCAACAGGGGGTGTATCACTATTCGGAATGATAGTTGTCTTTGGTTTCCATTCCCTGGTTCGGACTGGTCTAGGCTTCCATTCTTCTTTCGATTTCGGCTGCTCACTTTCAATTTTCGGCTGTATTACTTTTGGCCGAAATTCAGTTTTGTTCTTTAGCCGATCCTGTCCTTCTTTCGGCTTCCTCTCTTCTTTCGATTCAGACTTCAAACGAGCCGAAAATACCCTATTGAGTATTCTTCCTCCTGAGAACGAACAGTCATCAGGGAAGTCCTCTTCCATATGCATCATATCATACTCCTCCTGCTCAGAAACAGCAGCTGCTTTAAGCCGTTGCATTCTTCGTTTGAAAGTACGATATGATCCCTTTCCTTTTGGGACTTTTCTCTCCTCTGCCCTCCAAGCTGAACGGTCATACCGGCGTTGATCGAAATGCCTTCTTTCTGGAGAGTTTTGGACCCATCGGCCTACCTGAGTATTTGCTGGTGGCCTTCTAAGCTTTTTCATTTCGGGACTAACAGCTTCTTCAGGCACTGTGATCTGTATCACAGTCTTTCCATTCTGTTTATCGGCTGTTAACTTCATCTCTGAGTCCCATCCGTTGGTTATGATTTTCAACGTTGGTCTCTCACTTTTATCTCCGATCTCGATCTCCTGATGTCTCTCCGATTGCTTGATCCACTCTTTTACCTCATAATTCCCCAATCGGTCAAAAACATCTGTAACTTTCTCTTTTCCCTTCGGAGATCCTAGTCTTTTCCATACTCCTGACTTCTGAGCCGATGGCCGATCCCCAAGCCGATCGTGCACAGAACTCTTGCTAGATGATGTTTGATCCCCCAATCGGTCATGCACCGATTTATTCTGGTTGGGCTGCGCCATCACCATGTTGGCAAGTGGGAACGGATTCTTATCAATTGCCATAAGCCTATCTGGGAACTTCAGCTTCCCATCATCGACATGCTTCTGAATCAGCTTCCTAAAATGCCCACAAATCGCCGTGGAATGAGTAGCTGATCCATGGAATCTACACCATCCGGCCTCCAACTGATCCTTGGTAGGCTGTGGATGGTTTCCTTTAAACTCTAGCAATCCGTTCTTCTGGCAATAATCAAATATTTCATCCATTTGTGACAAGTCGAAAGAGTAAAACCTTTGAGATTCATCTCCTCCTTCTTTCTCCTTGCCTCTGGCTGGCCGAAGTGCTGGACAAGTCATAGGCTTTTTTATGATTAACTCTGCCCTTGCGACTTCAGCTAATGCAGGAACGTCATCCGTATTGTACTCTTCCTGAATTTCACATCTATCCAGAGATTCAACAAATGAGGCAGCTGACTGGATAGGTTGTGACCTTCCACTTTGACTCCGGCTTGATTTGAAAGCCGCCTGTTCCGCCAAATATGTCTCCATCCTTATAGCTTCAGCCGTTAATTCGGCTACTGTCCTTGGTCTTGTTACCATCAATCTGTCCTTAATGGCAAACTTCAAATTCTGCTTTAAGATTTGAATATATTCATGCTCAGGCAGCATTGTCTTCATCTGAGCCTTTACTGCATAAAATCTTTCAATGAATTCAGTAACCGATTCAGACGCCTTCTGCTTGGTTGACGTCAGATCAACTACCGAGACTTCCGGACTGGTATTATAGAATCGGTCATGGAATAACCGCTCCATTTCGGCCCAAGTATTGACCGATCCCGCTGGCAAGTTAATGTACCACTCGAATGCTGGGCCAGTCAATGACAAACTGAACAATATCAGCTTGTGAAAATCATTTTGCGCGATTCTGGTACATTGAGCTGTAAATCGGCCAATATGCCCAATTGTAGAGCGGCCGACTTCTCCAGAAAAAGTGTTAAAATCTGGAACCTTCACCCCTCTAGGCAGTGGATACTGCTCCTCAATGTAATCTGGATAAGGTTTCCGATACATCGGCCTATTCTCCTGGCCGATGAGATTCCCAAACTGTGTGCAAATAATCTCGGCAATAAGCTCTCTGTCAACCAGTTGTGGCGGATTCTGCTGAAGTGGTGCGTATTGTTGTTGAACCACTGGAGCAGGCGGTTGAACAGCTGGTTGAGGCGGTTGATTCTGTTGCTGATCGTACCTTTGCTGCGGAGGAACAAAAGGCCGAGCTCCGTGCCCTCCTGGCGGCCTAAAGGCCTGCTGTTGAAAATTGTGATGATTTTGCATCGCAGGTGGTGGATTTTGCGCCACTGGAGCTTGCTGCGCTCCCATCGGATACATACTCCTTGCTATTTCGGCTCTAAACATGGCTGGCATCGCTGCCAGGATATTTCCTTCGATTTGGCGAACCGAATTAGTAACCGCCGCTTCGACCATAAATTGAACCTGATCTCGGAATCGCGGGGTTAAATCATCGTTTGAAAACTCCTGATTATGGAAATGTGATGGTCCGGGGAAACCTGGGGGGAATTCTCCGGCTTCTGGTGCGCGTTCTTCCTGAATCGGCGGCAAATCAGTCCTCGCCGCCGTGTTTGCTGCTGGAGTTGCTTGTTCGAACGCCATTTTGTGTCCCACTGGGCGTGCCACTGTTTGGCTCGGGTGTAGCCAAGGACCTTTTTTTCCTCAAGGGAGGCTACCGGAAAAGGATCAAACCGATTACGGGTTCGGATTAACAATAATGCGCCCACAATTGACTGAATCTTCTTTGAATTGATCAAAAATAACAAGATACAACGGAGAATCTGCCTGTTGTTAAGAAACAACGGCGGAATTCACCAAAAACAGGGAACCAAACTACCAGCTGCTAAGGAGCAACGGTGGATTTGGAAATGGTAACCGCTACAAACTAGGCTAGATTCTAAGGAAAGCTGTAAAGGAAAGCTGTAAAGAAAGCAGTAAAGATAACAAGGAATTAAATTTGATAAAAGGAATTTGGGGGTTGGATTGATTTCTCTGATTTTGTGTGTGTCGACCCCTATTTATAGCCGGAGCTGGACTAACCGCTCTCCGGCTAACTCCTCTGAGCCGAATTCTTTCTCTCTTCAATTCGGTTGTTTTGGTTTCGGCTGTTCCTTCCTATTTCGGCCGAAATCTCTATCAGCCTCGGTTCCCTCCCTTCGGTTTACTATGTACTTTCGGCCTTACTAATCTTGAGCCCATCTTCTTTTTGGACTTCTTCTTTCTTCCGGCCCATGTCTTATGGCCCAATAGCTCTTTCGCGGCTCATTATTCCATATGGGCCCAACAGTGACACTACAATTATTCATTTCAACCAAAATTTCCATATATTTTATATTGTAATTACTATCTCTAATTTAAATATAGGTTTCACTATTTTCTGGAACACCACTTAATTTTTTTTTTTATTCCGCCACTATATGCGATATGAAATACTTAACATCCCAATTCGAGATAATGCATATCGGAAAGACGAGGAAATATCCAACTGAATATCACTAACTCTGGTACCATATTAGACAATGAATATGATATCGCAATTCAAAAACAATTGGATATTCACTCCTGCCTCCGAACAACCTCATCATAATGTATTCATGCAGACAATTTTTGTATATTTATTTATTAATGAATTAATTTAGTCACTTAGAATTAATGATACCATAATTTACTACATAAATTTTCATGACGATTTTCATATAATACTACTAGTTTTTTTTTTTTTGCATTACAGCCTACATGAGGCTAGGTAAAGTAAGAAGAACATAGAGCTAGAGGAAACAACATAACCAATGCCAGCCTAGTAGCGGGGAAACCAAGTGCCCGCCATGTCAGCCGCCAGAAGAGGTCGAACAGAGTCCGGGGGGAATGCTCAAGTGGTGAAAAATAACTCCCTGGCCGCACCAAGCTTAGCAAGACAATCCACCAGAACATTGCCTTCTCGTAGGATATGACTGAACCGACAAGAGTGGAACTGGTGCTTCAGGTCTTCAATACGTTTAAGCCAAGGCAACAACAAATGAGTGGATGGCTGAGGCGAGGAAAGCAGACGGATAGCAGCAAGGGAATCACACATAATACATCCACAATCCCTAATGACTGAGCAAGAAGCAGCCCTTGCAACACTCCTTCCAACTCTGCTTGCAAGACTGATACATCCCTAAATAACCAGCGGACCCTCGAAGCCAAATTCCAGAGCAATCACGTACAACAGCTCCGAATCCGGCCCGTTTCCGACCAGCAAGATATGAGCCATCAGAGTGTATGAACATGCCCGACCATCCTCCCATGCTCCATCGAACCAGTCGCGGACTAGATATCCTTGGAGGCTTGTGCATAGCCTTAGCTACAGCGTCCGCAAGCACAGTGGCTCGCCTGGCAATGGTGTGGATAGGGGACTGCGTACCACGAAATACACGAGCATTACGCTCACACCAAGCGGTCCACAGCCCAGCAATAAATGGGGGGCCGAATGACCGGTACATACCACAACCGAATGTCTTGGAGATCCATAGTGTGGAGATCATTAGGGACAGGAACGTTCAGCGCCCTCCAGAACAGCCGGACCCAGGGACACTCGAAGAGACAATGGCTCCAAGTCTCCTCATCCACCCCGCACAAGCAACACAATGGTGTCATGGCTAAGTTACGCCTGAACCGAAGCTGATTACAAGGGAGTGCAGCTCGGGCAAGCAACCAGAGGAAGAAGCAAATCTTCTCAGGAAACGATGAGCTCCACAACCACTTCTAGCTCTGGGTGTATGATCTTCTGCCTACCAGGAAGTTATAGCCGGACGTAGCTGTGTATTGTCCATCCACCGTCATAGCCCATCTCCATCCATCCTGACATGCTGAATGTAAGCGTGGAGGTGGGATTTTCAACAGCTCCAACTTCACATCCTGGGGAATAGTAGTGTTGACATTGGAAAGAGTCCACCCTTGCTCATCCACCACGTCCTTAACAGTAAGATGCACATCAGTAATGTCAATGAAGGGCACTTTAAGCCCAAGCATATTCCCATCAAACCAGGGGGAGAACCACAAGGAACAGCTACCACTCCCTAATTGGAACCGATAGCCTCCAACGAGATGAACAAGGGCCTTACGAATACTCCGCCATTTAATCGAGCCATTAGACCGAAGGGCATCCCAAGATAAACCACGAGGACAGTATTTAGCCATGAACTCGTGAACCCATAATTTGTCACGCCCCATGACTAAATCATATACCAGCTTACCAAGGAGCGCAATGTTGGTTTGCCGAGCTTGCCGTAAGCCAAAACCCCCTCGGCCCTTTGGGAGCGCGACGTCCTCCCACCGGACAAGATTAATCCCACGTCCATCTCTATTTTTCCATACAAAAGATCATATCCGAGCATCAATCTTGTTACAAATAGTTTTCGGCAACCAAGCTACTTACATACGGTATGAAGGAATTGACATAAGAACATGGCGCGCCAAGGTTAGCTGACCCGCCTTATTCAAGAGTTGCATCGCCCAACATGACATTCGACTATCAATCTTCTCAACAATAGAATTGTAGGAGCTGCTAAGGACTCTTCCATGGTGAATAGGAAACCCTAAATAATGGCCTAACCGATCAGTGAAAGGGATGGGCGATATACTGGAAAACCAACTCCTTTCTAGGGATGTGACACAGCGGGAAGCAAAAGCACGTGACTTTAAGGCATTAACCTTAAGGCCCGACCTGGAGGCAAATCGATCAAGAGTAGAAACCAAGCAGCACAGACTATCTTCGTCGGCCATGGAACATAGCAAGAGGTCATCAGCAAAGGGAAATTCCCCGGCTGCCGGGGGATAGCGTAATCGGCCTCCACCTCCCCAAGTCAACCTCATCCGAAATCGTCACCGATAGCCTTTCCATAACTATGGTGAAGAGATAAGGAGATAGAGGATCTCCTTGTCGCAGCCCACGTTCCGGCTTAAACTCTTCAAGTGGTTGTCCATTCCAAAGAATGGAGAAAACTGGTCAGGTGACACAAGCCATAATAATGTTACATAGTGAGTCCGGGAAGCACATCTGCCGAAGACACTCTTCAAGAAAGGACCACCGAACACAATCATAGGCCTTTTTCAAATTGATCTTAACCACAATAGCTTTCCTCCGATTGGCAGAATGAGAAAGAGACTGGACGAGTTCTTGCAAGAGGATGGCATTGTCCGACGTACCCCTCCCTGGAATAAAAGCAGACTGTAAGGGAGATATATACTCCTGGAGTATCGGCCTGAGGCGGTTGACAAGAACTTTGGAGATGAACTTATAGCCAACATTACATAAAGTGATAGGCCGGAACAAACGAATGTTACAAGGAACAGAGACCTTAGGAATTAATGTAACAAATGCCTTAGCCAATGATGGTTCAAAAGAACCTGTTTGAAAAGCATTACGAACAAGTTGGACCATATCATCCCTAACTACTGGTCAATAGGATTTATAAAACGCTGCATGAAAGCCATCCGGACCCGGGGCCGCAAGCAAGCGAAACTCACGAAGGGCTTGATCAACTTCCTCAACCATAACATTCCCATGTAATGAAGCACATTCCAGTCTACCACACGATGGAAGAGATGGGAGGTCATCCCCAACATGCGGCTGATTCGCATCAGTGAACAGGTTTACATAGAAGGTTCGAACTGAAGCTTGGAGAACCTGTTGCTCTGTACACCAAGAACCATCCTCCAACTGAAGCCCATGTATTTTACTTCGATGATGATGGAATTTTGCCTTGGCATTGAAGTACTTAGTATTCCTATCACCCAACCGAATCCACCCCTCCCTTGTCCGTTGAAACCAATAGGTTTCTTCCAATTGGAGCAATTCCTGGTTTTCTTGCTATAGCTTTCTTTCGAGCAAAATGTGGCGGAGAGAGTCCACAGAATGCAAGACACGGTCCAGCCCAGCTAATTGCCTTTGAATTTTCTTCTTCTTATTCCGAATACTACGAATATGATGTTGACAATGCTTGGTCGAGGCCACTGCAAGATTATGCAACCGATCACAGAAAGACCCCGGATGCTGGCGCCACTGATCTGCAACAACATTAGAATAGCCTGGGCAGTAACACCACACAACTTCCCATCGGAAGGGCTTTCCTACAGACGAGTGAGAAGAACTTTCGCAGTACAATAATATGGAACAATGATCCGACCCTAACCTCGGAAGGGTTGCAATATGACCATTCGGGAATAGAGAAATCCATTCAAGATTAGCAAGACCCCTGTCCAAACGTTTCTTAATAAAACCTCCATGACCTGAAGGTCTGTACTAGGTAAACGGAGAACCCTCTGTAAGCACAGTAAAGAGACCACAATTGCCAATGCAGTCCCTGAACGCATCCGCACGTGACTGAATGAAAACCCCCCCGATCACCTCAGACAGAAGAAGGATCTCATTCCAATCCTCGACCACAAACCAAGGACAAGAAATCCGAGAACCAAGCTGACAGAGGTAGTCCCAATTGGACTTCCTACGAAAATAGCTTGGATAACAATAAATAGCAGAGCACAACCAAGCCACGTCCCCAGCACGAAGAGATAATGTTATAATCCGACCCGCAACATCAAAAACGTCACAAGAGACCAACAGTCCAGACCTTTTAATTATCCAGATCCCACCAGCACGGCCAGACGCCTCCTGAACATAGACGGGAGAGTAACCAAGCTGGAATATGAGGTTACGGACCCGATCATATGCCCCTTGAGGCTCCAATATACAAACCAATGACGGTTTATGCAGCTTGATACAATCCGAAAAAAATCTCTTAGCACGAGGACTCATAAGACCATGCACGTTCCACGACATGATAGAAAAATCAACAAAAATATCCATAAATAATAACAAATAATAGAAAATCACAAGACAACCCATGTGTACCATCGCAGATTTAATCATGTGAATCAATCCCCATGGGCTCATCCAGAGTATCAGCTGGGGGAAGGGCCAACAGAACATCCATGGCCGCCCCACCTTCATCCACGCAATAAGCATTCAAGGTTAAATCCAGATTAGGGGTCACCGGCGAATCTAACGAGGAAGGGGAGGTAGCTCGAGGGGAGGGTGACCGAGCGTCTGTACGAATCCGCTTTAATCCTTGGCTATAAGGCTTAGCCCGAATGACAGATTTACCACTCACCTCAGCCCTATAAGGCACCGGGGCGTTGGAGAGAGCCTGGGCAGACCCCAAAGAGGATCCCCCATGATGATTGGAGGCCCCATCCCCAGATGTAGATATCGTATTCAGCCCGGATGAAATACTGGGCCTGGATCCATTATGTACCACCTTAGTAGACGGAAGGCCCACTTCAGCGGCCCCATCTCCAGGGGGTTTAGGAACACGTGGGACATCTTTCTTACGAGGTTTCCTACGATTGACAATGATCCAACTTCCAACCAAATCATCACCACACCCCACGTCTCCGAAAGAACTGGAGTCGTAACTAGAATCACCAATAACCGTAGTAGATGAAATTTCCGGTTCAACAAGCCCATCACCTGCCGGTTCTTTACCATTACCAGGAACCGGGCCACCCGCCACTTCTGAGGGCTTTGGCAACTGCTTATCCGCCGCAGGAGTCGGCGGCACATCGCGAGACGACCGTCGCACTGGACACGCCTCCTGGAGGTGTCCAAATTTCGCACATGTCATACACAACCGATGAATGCCTTCATAGGCCACTTGGAGCACCATACCTTCAAGCTCAACCTTACCGATCAATGGAGCATCAAGATTGATCTACACACAAACCCTAGCGTACCGACCGCGACTAATCAAAAGCGTATTCTTATACACCTTTATGGGAGTACCGACTGCTGAAGCAATGACACGGAGCCCTTTTTCATTGTAAAACATATGTGGTAACTCCGGGAAACGGACCCATGCTTGGATGGTAGAAATAGAGGAGGTCGCAGGGACAAATTCCTTTGTCCAACGCATTACCGCTAAGTAATGGTCGAACACCGTCCATGGACCAGAAGTCAGAACTTTCTCTCTATCCTCAGGCAATGCAAACCTGGCATAGAAAACACCATGTCCAACTTCAAGAAGTTCAAATTCACCAGTTAACTTCCATGCACAACCAAGCCGCTCTTTCATAGCAGTGTATCCAACCCGGATACCTAGTACCTTAAGTATTAATGTATCCTTCCATGGAGCACAAAAGGAATCTAACACAGAAGCATCAAATCGAATTCGAGGACAACGTGCATGGGGACTAGAGTGATCGATCGTCGCTAAGTTACTACGAAGGAGGTCCTCTGGAACATCATGGTGAGGGGGGAGAGGAGTGACTCCACCCAAAACAGCATCCTTGAAGGAACGAGGCTCAGGCGGCAACACGACCGGGTGTTGAGCAGGGGCGCCGGACAAGTCAGGGGGAGGATCAGGAGAGAGCGTAGGAGAAGCCATTAGCAAACATCAGTCAATTTCCTACTAGTTGAGTAGTAGTACTAGTATACCAAGAGTTTAAATTTATTTTAAGAATTTAAAATAAAATTTAGTTGAGTCACGTGCGGTGAAGGTGAATAATGACACGTAATGTTAAATGCACATGTGGCTTAAGGACGTCGGCTAACAGAGCAAAGTACCAAACAACAACACATTTTCATTTCCTATCAATAATAATTGGAGTATTCAATTTTATGTTTATCGCACGTGTGAACACGGTTTAAGATGTAATGTGTTCTCACCCGCTCCTACAACAACTTTGTAAGTTACAAACATACGATAGGTGCTACTCTTTCTCACCCGCTCATTTTATTTATTTAATAACTATAAAATACTATGTACTAATAAAGTTATTTATATATTTAATATATTATATACTAATATTAATATATATTATATCTTAATCTTATATTTATTTATATTTAATATGAATAATAAGTATATATTTATTAGATATATTTATATATCAGAATATATTATATGGTTATGCTACTCCTATATTTATATATTTATAACTTCGTCATATTGTTACATAGAAATGCACCCGTTTTCTTTATTGCTCAATGTGACAAGTCAATTAGTGAAATTTTGAAATTTTGATTCAATTGACTATTACTTGGAAGAAGAAAAGCCCAAATGGAGTATCTTTCAATTTTGGTGTCTTGCTGTCCTACTCAAAGAATATATGCTCATATATCTTTATGAAACTCGTCAAGGTTTATTTATTTATTATTTATTGAAATTGTATATCATATATTTTTTTGTTACCTTCCTTGGGTAACTCTTAACCGTCATAAGGTGTCTAAGAAGGTGGGACGAGGGTAATCTTGTGCCTTGAATCGGGTCAAGAGCTTTGATTTGCATTGAATGGATCAAGGACTTTGTTTGGCCTTAATCGGATTAGACTCTTATAATTCTACAAAAAAAATAAAGAAAGCAACGAAGAAAGACATTTTAAAGAAATATAGAATTTTGTGTATGATTGATGTTGTGTGTTATTTACAAATAATTAGGGTCCTATTTATAGATGTGTAAAGGGTGCGGTGAAAAGTCGTGTCCACTCGAAAGAGATGCAACTGGTAGGAAGGATACCTCTATTTGCGGATGGCTATGTCTGTTCGCGGAAGGGCATGTCTGCTCATGGAACGGTATGTCTCCTCATGAAAGAGTGTGATTCTTGCAAAAAGTGTGTTGTTCGGGTACTATTTCCCGGAGTATTATTCTTCGGAAAACACCATTTTGTGGAGTACTTGATAATGACCAAAATTGTCCATTATTTCCAATCCATTTCCGTGTCTGAGACGGACATTTTGATCGTATTCCCATCTTATTTTAATAAGAAAGCAGTTGAATTCGACAGATTAGTGCGAGTTTGTAAGAACAATAAGCTGGTAGTCAAAACACAAAAATATGCAATTTTAATTGTATTTGTGTTAGAAAAATCCAAAAACATAAAAAAGGGAAAAAGAAAAGAAAAAGAAGAGAAAATATGGGGAAAAAAATAAAAAGCCCACAAACTGAATTTTTGGCTAAGTGTTTAAAATCAATGCGGTATACATGATGCGGTTTATACCGTATCAACCCATGTAAACCGCATCACTGGAGAAAGAAGAAAATGACCAACTGTTGCAAGAGATGCGAAATGATCGATGCGGTTTCCTCAATGCGGTTTATACTGCATTGACCTTGAAACCGCATCACTTCAAGAAAAGGAAGAAACCCAGAGCAAAATGATAGATGCAATGCGGTATTACTCAAATCGGTATATACCGCATTGACCTGTAAATCGCATTGCATCAAAACAAGGAAGCCAAGCAGGAGGCCATGTGCAATGCGAAATAACCAATTCAGTTTACACAATGCGAATTAAAACCGCATTGATGTAGTAAACCGCATCCCAGCCAGAGACCAAGAAAAAGAAGACCTCATGCAATTCGATATGTACCAATGCGGTTTATACCGAATTGCTTGAGTAAACCGCATTGAGTTCAAATCATGAAGAATGCATCCGGATGAAGTCGTAAAACACGTGAAAAACACATGAAAAACACATGCTACTGTTAATGGGCCCTGATGGGCCTAGGGTTCTGAGAAAGAAGTATAAAAGCTGACCTTCTCCAACACTTGAAAAAATTCTTACACACTTACACTTGAGCAGAGGACAAGAAGAATAACCAGGAGGATCTTCACCCCTTAAGGGTTAGGTAGGTAGTTTAGTTAGTTTATTTTTCATGTATTTTAGCTTAATTTTAGATGTTTTAACCATAGATTAGTTTGTTAACAGCTTATTACTACCTTTTAGTGTAGCCATTTCCACATTTTTAACATGCTTTTTAGTTAGAATGAACCCTACCTTCAATCTAATGAGTGGTTTGGGTTATTTAATATGCTTTCAAGTGTTAATACAAGGAAAAATTCCAGAAATGGGTTTTGTCTCATGTGTTTGGCACTCTTTAAATGCTTTCTTAGAAATAAATGTGTAGAATGTTTGTTTGTTTTCAACTAGGTTTCATTTATGATGTTCCTTGTTGACTTACAACCTCAATAAATGCATGTTTAGTGGGTTTGTAGTGTGTTTTATGCCTTAGAGCTTCAAATAGTGTTCTTAGATTTTAGATAATTTTAGGGTTTGTTAGAAATAGGTTTTAATGCTTTATTTTATATTTCTTGTTCTAGATCTTCTATTTATGCTTCCTTAGATAATGTTGGTGTTCTTCATTTTATGCAAGTAGTTCTTAAATTTTGCACTGTTTTAGGTAGATTAACCTCTTAAATTCCATGTTTGTAGTTTTAGGGTTTAATTCATGCTATTAATCACTGTACATGCATATTTCTTGATAACCACAAAATATTCACAAGTATGACTGCGAGATGACACTGATGTGAAATGAATGATGTGGTATAATCCCATCTATCATAAACCGCATCAGATTAGAAACCGCATGAATACTTGTGAGCAAAAATTTTACTCATGAGAAAATTGCATGCAATGCGATCTAACTGATGTGGTTTATACCAGATCAGTAGCAATAGACCGCATTGCATAATCAAAATGTTGGTGTTTTGTTTCTCTTTCTTAATGCGGTTTCCACCAATTCGGTTTACGCAATGCGGTTTATACCGCATTGTCCATGTAAATCGAATTGCCTCAGAAACCGCATCACATGCATTTCCATCCCCTTCATGCCTTAATTTATCTCTACAACCCAATGCGGTTTATGCCAATGCGGTTTATACCGCATTACCTTGGCAAACCGCATCACTCTCACCTTTTTTAACCAAATGCCTTAGTCAAAATTTGAGTAAGGGAATACCCCATCGATGCGGTTTGTCCGATGCGGTTTATACCGCATCGACTTGACAAACCGCATTAGATGGTTTATTTCGCATCCTTGCAATGACTAATTATGGGTAAGGATGTAACATCCCGGATTTGATAACCCAGGCCGGGATGTCACCGCCACATCTCCCTAGCAAGACACGGCTTCCCGAGCTCACTAAGGAAATGCAAGGCTTATGGGTACGTAAAAGATTTAAAACATTTCAATATTGAGTCCGGAAATTAATAATAATTAATTAAAAATACGAGAGTTAAAATCATCATGCACGAAGTAAAGTAAATGCAGCGGAAAATATTCACGGCCAACACGGCCAAACCTCGGGTTTAACAGACCCGGTAAAACAGTAGTACGATGCAGTAATTAAAAGTGTTCATAAATGTTCCCCCCCCCCCCCAAAGTGCATGTGCATGCGTCACTCGACATGCTCTGTAAAAGAAAAATGACAACGGTTTATCAGTATAAAAATATACTGAGTAAGTTAATCCCTAACTAAACAATTTAAGGGGTTACATGTGTTTTGACTAAAGATTTCACCTTTCATGCATTAATTTAAAAATGCATATTTTATTCGCAGCGGAAAACATGATTAATTTATTCAATGCGAGAATACATAATTAAAGGACTTAATTTAAAAGCGTAATTTAAAAGCATAATTTAAGAACGTAATTTAAATGCATAAGTTAAAAAAAAACATGGTAAATAAGATTTAAGCATAATTAAACACTCACACAAGTCTTTTATATTTTATCCCGCAAACTAAGAAGAGGACACCATACCGGGAGATCACTAACGAGGCAATCTCAAAATGTAGGACCACTAACGAGGCAGTCCAAATAATGGGAGACCACTAACGAGGTAGTCTCAAAGATAGTAGGACCACTAACGAGGCGATCCAAATAACACAGCGCGCGAGATCACTAACGAGGCAATCTCAGATAGTAAGGAGACCACTAACGAGGCAGTCTCAAAGATAATGATAGCATGAAGATTAGCTCAGCCTAGTGAACGGGATTTTTCGAAAGTTCGTATTTCAATGTTATCAAAATGTACGATATCGCGTTTCGTAGTTCGAGTTTTCTCAAGTTCGAAAAATCCGATTCGACGCGGTTTACGCCTTTCTTAATTAAAAATTCATCTTTACACCCAAAATTCTAAAATTTACATAGTAGCTTAAAAACACACACACGAACAACTTTCATGTTTTAAGTTTTCGGAGATAAGGTTGCGAAATGAGTCAAATCTCGAGTTCTTTGCCAAAGATAATTTCTATCCCAAAAACCAATTCTGACACAGTTACGTGCAACGCCGATTAAAAATTCATTTCAAAGCTAATTGGTCCAAAATTTTTACAGGATGTACACAACACCTTAATGAACAACTTTCATGTTTTAAGATTTTGGAAATAATGAATTTTTTATGTTCAAAAATCGACCACAACACGCTGTATACGCGCGGACTCAAAAGATGGTTTAAAATATGTTCTGAAAATTGTCTGTTTGACATATCAAATGAACTCCAAAATTCATGAACTTTTATATGCATAATCTAGACACAATTATCTACAACTTTTGTGTAGAAATGCAAAGTTGAATCATTCTAAAAACGGGTGAAAAACATGCATCAAGTCGAGTAAATAATTCTGTCAAAAATTTAAACATTCGGTTTTGTCACAGAAACTTTACGGTGCAATTTGGGATAGCAAATCTTTATGTCAATGGCTGAAATTTGGACACAAGATAGATTAGAGTCTTATGAACAAAATCTATGTTGAAAAGTTTTCGGTTTGAATTCCCGAAGGTCGAGTTTTAGGCGAGTTTATAAAATTGGACGAAAATAGGGTTTTTGAAAACCGATTTTTATTACGGGTCTAGATCTTAAGTTTTAAACGACAATAAACCACAAAAATTGAAGAGTAAGGTCTTAACTTACTTAATTAGAGAGTGGGGTCGTTGGAAGGGGTTTCCGGATGTCTTAAGGTCGCGACGAACGGCCAACTTCTCTGATTGCTTTTTGTTC
>JAOANR010000007.1:28856102-28949772 GCA_030278955.1 Hygrophila difformis | reverse complement strand
GTCTAAGGATGCAATGGCGCGATGAGAGAACATATGCCGAGGTTGCTGCTAGTGGACGCAGCCAGTGGAGGGATGCAGGTAGAGGGAGTAATGTCGGGTGCATGAGCCTCAAGTGTGTTCAAAGTGAGGTCGATCGTATGAATCGGGCAGCCGTGATTGAAGTACGGGCGTTGGAAAGCCTCGGCGAATTGCAAGATGAGTTGTACAACGCATTTCCGGAGTGTGAGGATGTAATTTACGGCGGATGTCATTTGGTGGTGGCTATTTTTAAAAATCAGGAGATTAGAGACGCTTTTCTATCTGACGGAAGAATCCTTCATCTTATTCATTGGAAGCGGAAATGGGGTCAGGGTGCCATAATACAGAAGCACCTTGTATGGGTCTATGTTTATGGTATTCCTTTCATAGCATGGGAAGAGGAGAATTTCCAGAAAATAGTTTCGAGATGGGGGAGGCTTATCACCATTGACAGTGATACCAGGGAGAAGAAACGTCTCGATAGGGCGAGGCTCTTGGTGGCAATGAAGGATATCGGAAATATTCCAGCAACCTTGATGATTAGAGTTGGGGATGTTACGTCGAAGATCAAAGTAGTTGCTAACTACTGTGAAGCAGTGGTAGTAGCAGATAAAATATGGGAGGATGAACCATCTGAGCAGGGTAATTCGATTTCAGATCGGACGATGGTGGGCGGGCAACCGGAGAAGAAAGCTGATCGGGGGTCCGGGAGCTCGCGGTCTCAGAAAACGGGTGAATTTAATCCGGATGTGCATGGGGGAGATAAATCGACAAAGGTGGATTCGGCGGACAATGATGATGGGGGTAAGGTGGGCGATTCAAAGTCCCAAAATGATTTGAGAAAGGTGGGAGGTAATACGGCTGATAGAGAGGTGATTGGGGGGGAGGTCGGTTGTTGTTCAGAAGGCATAAATACGTTGAGCAGACCGAATAAAGTTAATAAAAATGTGTCTGATGGTGCGGGCCTTGTGGAAACAAGCAATACTAATTGGGCCTGTAGTGAAGAAGTTATGGGCCTGGCTGATGGACTGGACTTGTCTGGGCAGGTGGATGAGAGATTGTTGGAAGGACAAAGAGGCCCAATTGAAGTCTTTATTGGCAATGAAGCTGACGCGATTCAGGGGAAAGATGAGGCAATAGTATCAGGCGTAGTTGTCGAAAAGGGTGAGGGGGGTGGAGCTATGGCGGGGTGTAATTTTGGGGGTGGGGTGAAGGGAGGTACGGGGCTGTTAGGTTTAGAAGTCATGGAGGGAGGGTTTCCAGAGGGGAGTATTTCCGAGTCTATGCGGGGAGGAGTCTCGGATTCGCAGAGGTTAATGGAGGAAGAGGCTGATCTGGTGGATGGAGGGCTGGCAAAGTTTCAAGCTGCTGAGGATGCGGTGGCAGAAGTGGTGGGTTGGAGGGGGAATATGAATAGGTTAGATTTCAAGAAGTGTGGTAAGGCGAGGCCAAAGGGTCGCGGAGGTGCGGCCAGGGGTCAATTGAAGATGGGAATTGCCTCCAAAGGTAGGGACCTGCCTCAGAGGAAAGTGATTCCTAATGAGTTTGCGAAGTTGCAGTTCACAACAATTCGATCGAAAGATGGAGTTAAGATTCTCGACTATTCTGAAGTTGATGAGATTCTTCGATTGGCAGAGGTGCTGGGATTAAGGGGTTTGGGGGACAAGGAGAAGATTGCGGAAAGGATATGGGAGGAGCTGATCAGAGGTTAGTTGGTGTTGTGGTTGCGGCTTGAGAGATTAATTGTCATAATGCAATTTATTACTTGTAATTTGAGGGGTCTAAATGGGGGGGTGAGGCGAAGGGCGATCGTGAGACTTTGCAAGAAAACGAAACCTGTTGTGATTGGATTTCAAGAAACAAAGATGGAAGTAATGAGGGATAGTCTTGTGTATAGAATTTGGGGGTCTCGGGGATGTGGCTTTTGTTGTCAGGCCGCGATAGGTAATGCTGGAGGGATTTTGGTGGCTTGGGACTTGAATCTCTGTTCGTTTGAAGAGGTTGAAAGGGAGCATAATTTTATTTGGGTGGTTGGAAAAAATTAGCGGGGTGGGTGAAAGGGTGAATCTGTTATGTATTCACGCCCCAAATATAAGAAGGGATAGGGCAGCCTTTTGGGAGATGTTGGTTTTGAAGTGCGATACTAACAATGGCGAACTATGGTGCCTCATGGGTGATTTCAATGTGGTGGCAAGTACGGAGGAGAGGGTGGGGCTGAGTGAAGATACGGGGTCAATGAGAGAATTTCGGGACTTTGTTCAGAATTTAGGTTTGGTTGATTTGCCAATGGGAGATGGGCAATTTACATGGTTCGGGAGAGGGGGTAGAGTATGTAGCAGATTAGACAGATTTTTACTATCTCCGGGTTGGCTTTGTTTGGCGGGGGAAGTCGTTCAAAGAAGGTGTGAAACAGTATTATCGGATCATTATCCGGTTAGTCTAGAGTTTGGTGAGAAGCAGTGGGGTCCAAAGCCGTTTAAATTTTTTAATTACTGGTTGGATGTTAAAGGCTTTGATGCATTAGTCCGGGAAGAATGGGGGGCAGATGGTCCTAGCAGGGGCTGCAGGTTAACTGGAAAGTTGAAATCTCTTAGAAACCGAATTCGAAATTGGGAGGGGTATGATGCTTCAGAGATCGATAAAAAGTTGATCAAGTTACAAGCTGATATTGGTGTGTTGGAGGAAGGTTTGCTAGGGAATGAGGATGCTGAAGCGCTGAGGCAGGAGTGGGCTGAGAAGAAATTAGAACTCAAGAGAACATTGATGGCGGAGGAACGACGTTGGTGGCAAAAGTCTCGGATAAGGTGGCTTAAAGAAGGCGACTCAAATACTCGCTTTTTCCATGTCGTCACTGCTATTAACAGGAGAAGGGGATACATTGGTAGTCTTACAGTCGATGGAGGAGTGATTGAAAATCCCAAGGAAGTGAAAGAAATGGTTTACAGTTATTACAAGAGAGCTTTTGAAAAAGGGCAGGAAGAAGTTTTTGGAGTGGATGGCATTGGTTTGGCTGCAATTGGGGAGGAAAATAGGCAATGGCTGAGGAGGAGGTAAAGGATGGCATTTGGAGCTGTGAGGGGAATAGGGCGCCCGGTCCCGATGGTTTTAACATCGGCTTCTTTAAGAAATACTGGAGTTTGATTAAGGAGGATATATTGGATGTTTTCAGGCAGTTCGAGAAGGATGGGAAACTGCCCAGAGGGGTGGGGAGTTCTTTCATTAGGCTAATACCTAAGGTGGAGAATCCTTCCCAGTTATGTGAGTACAGGCCGATATCTTTGGTGGGGTGTGTTTACAAAATTGTAGCTAAAGTGTTGGCAAAGCGTCTAAAAGAAATTATGGGCAGGATAGTAGGGTCGTCGCAGATGGCTTTCGTGAAGGGAAGACAGATTATGGATGGAGTTTTGATTGCCTCCGAAGTAATCCATTCAACCAAACTAGCTGGGAGAAGGGGTTTTGTAGTTAAATTGGATTTTGCGAAGGCATATGACAATGTGTCTTGGGGAGCGATCATAAGTGTTTTTAAGACCATGAAGTTTGATGATGTGTGGATTGAGTGGATTCGAGAATGTATTTCTTCTGCTACGGCGGCAGTTTTGGTTAATGGATCTCCCACAAATTTTTTTGAAATGCATAAAGGGATAAGACAAGGGGACCCTATCTCACCCTACTTGTTTATCCTGGTAGCGGAAGTTATGAACCGATTGGTTGAAAAGGCTAAGGAGGTTGGTTTATTCAAAGGGCTACCGATTGGGGATAATGGACCGGTGATATCTCATTTACAATATGCCGACGACACGGTTCTTTTTTGTGAAGGTAACATTTTGCAAGTAATTCTAATTAAAAGAATTCTGTTGTGTTTAACTCTATCCACTGGGTTACGGATAAATTTTGGAAAATGTTGTATTTTTGGTGTTAATTGCCCTGAGAATGAAGTTAGGAACGCAACAACTATCTTAGAGTGTGGGGTAGATGCTTGGCCGATGACATACTTGGGTGTTCCGATTGGGGGTCGAAGTAATGGGACGGAACTGTGGCAGCCCATGCTGGAGAAATTGGAGAGGCGAGTGGAAGGTTGGAAGGGCAGGCTGCTGTCACAAGCAGGGCGATTGTGCTTGCTGAGATCGGTTTTAAGTAGTTTGCCTACTTATTTCCTTTCAATCTATAAAGTTCCTAGAACGGTGGCGGATCGTATTGAAAAGATTAAAAGGAGTTTTTTTTTGGAATGAATGGAATGGGGAGAGGAGATTGCACTCGATTCGCTGGGATATCATTTGTTCACACAAGGAAGATGGGGAACTGAACCTATGGGATACCCGAAAATTCAACACTGCCCTATTATTAAAGTGGAGATGGCGATTTGGGGAAGAGTGTGCCTTATGGAAACAGGTGATAGATTTTAAGTACTATAATGGGAGATCTCCTTTGGTTCCAGATCCTAAAAAAGGTAGGTCAGCTTGGGGGCAAATATGTCGGTCATGGGAGGGTCAAGAGCTAATGGACCAAGAATATGGATTTTTTATACAAGTCGGTAATGGGGCTCATACCCGATTTTGGTTAGGCAGGTGGGTTGGAGGCTATCAAAGTTTGAAGGAGATGTTTCCTAGAATGTTCGCATTAGCGGTGAATAAGCATTGCTTGATATCGGAATGTGGAAGTTGGAATGGGTTTATATGGGAGTGGCGTATTATTTTGAGGCGACAACTATTTGATTGGGAAATAGGGGTGTGGAACAACATGTTACAGTTTATCAATTCGCATTATCTGAACAGATTTCTGGGGGATCGAGTTAGGTGGTCGAAAGTGGGAAATGGCAGATTCTCAACCGCCTCTTGCTGGATTCGACAAGAAGGGAGAGATGGGGAAGGTAGACGGGGGTTTTGGCAGGTGTTGTGGAAGATAAAGTGCCCTATGAAAGCCAAGATTCTTGCTTGGAAATTAGTTCAACAAGCCTTGCCAGTCCGTGAAACGCTTGCTAGGCGAGGAATGATCCAGGTTGCTGACTCTAATTGTCCTTGCTGTGGGCTGAGCATGGAGACTCATGAACATCTATTCTATCACTGTAAAGAGGTGTATCCGATTTGGTATACAGGGGTAGAATGGTTTGGCTTTAAATAGGCGATACCAGGGAGTGTCTCGGTCTTGATGGAGTGGTGGTTTGGCGCGTTTTCAAAAGCAGGATGTAGAAGAGCTTGGCTGATACTGGGTCTTGCGATAATTTGGATAATATGGAAGCATAGGAACGCGGCCATTTTTAAAGGTATCCAGTTCAATACTAATTGCGCTATTGAAGAACTGAGGTGGACAGTTAATTTATGGTGGCTTGCTGAGTCGGATGGGGGGATGGCAGACTTGGCCGGAATTGATAAAAGCTGGCCTGGGAACCTTGTTCACCCGATCAGGAAAATCTCAAAGGAGCAGCGGAGGGGACTGAGTTGGGTAAGGCCTAAGGAGGGGTGGTGGAAAATTAATACAGATGGGTCATCGATAGGCAACTCGGGCCAGGCGGGGGTGGGTGGAGTGATAAGGGATTATGAAGGGAAGGTCATTTTTATTTTATCAGATTGCATTGGAGTTGCGGACTCGACTGAAGCGGAAGTTACCACCATTAGTCGTACTTGCTCGGCGATTATCAGAGATCAAGGTTTTCCTCTCCCTAAACTTCTCTTTGAATGTGACTCCTCAAATGTCGTTGGTTGGTTGCAACACCCTGACAGAATTCCATGGAGGTTATATCATCTTCTTGGACCTGTAATGGCAGTGTTAAGATGTAGTGGAGAGGTAAGGATATCACATATTCTCAGGGAAAGAAATGAGATGGCCGATCACTGGGCTCGCCTTGGCGCAAAGGGAGAAGCTAAGATGGAAGATTGGTTTTAAGCATCTGTGATTTCCTGTCCGTTTCTGTTTTGTGTACCCGATGTTCAATCCCTTGACTGTCTGCTACTGTTTTTCCAACACGCCTGCCGGTTATGCAATAGCAGGGTTGATTATTGAGAGAGGAAAGGCGTTTGAAATGTGGGCGGAGTGGAGATGTGGTGCTGGATGAAAGTTTTGGTAGAAGGTGTGAAAATGAGGGCGTCTGCTAATGTTTTCTTGTCTGATGTCTGTTTCTCTTAGTTTATGTTCCTTTGGTTGGCTTTGTTCTTTGATAGCAAAGTGTGCGGTTTGATTGTAATAGCATGTGCTATAGCAGATCATGTTGTGGCTTTTGTGATGGAATAAAATCAATTTGCTCTCAAAAAAAAAACTTTACCAACTAATAAAATTATATAATTAAATTAACAAAATAAAATAGAAGAAATTCAATGAAATGAAAAAATAAAATTAAGATTAATTAAATAAATAAATTCAATAATTAGATAAAAATAAATAATATAAATGATGTTAAAATATGGTATTTGATACACAATTAAATAATATTGTATCTCATGTTGTGACTTGTGAATTACACAATTCGTTATCAGTTCACCAAATCCACTCATGTTGTACATTTGAGCACCAATAGATCATATTCAGCTAAGAATACACACTCTAGATGGAGTAGTGATGTTGTGGGATGAGCCTGGAGCAACGACAACCCCACGATAATACCGCACACGCTTTAATATTTTAATGTAATTAAATGTCTTACACAAATATTGGAGTTACTTATAAATGTGACACATTTCTACTAACATTTACTATTACATTTGACAAATATATCGAAATCTGCACTATATAATCAAACTAATGCACTGAATATATGATGAATACTTATTGGCATATACTGTAACTGAGGTCAAATGCATCCAACTTCCGAGCCTTATACATATTTAGGTTTGCGAGATTTTTATTTAACCAGGGGTACAATATTAACAGGAAAACATCGAAAAAAAGCATACCGATGGATAAAATCATTATTCCAATATAAGAGACATGTGGTTACACAAAACCTAGCTCAAATGTTGGTATTGTGAGGTGATAAGTGGTACCCGAATATTATTCATTACCCAATTCACTAACTAATTTAATAAATTCACTTATTTTATACATTTAGGTACTAATAAATCTTATTCGGCTAATACATACCCACTCTAAATGGAGTAGTGATGTCGTGGGATGAATCCGGAGCAACGGCAACACTAAGACACGCTTTAATATTTGACTGTAATAAAATGCTTTATAGAAGTATTGAATATACTTTTAAATATGATGTACTTGTATTTAAATGTACTATAATATTTAAGAAATGTATCGTATTGAGTGCCAAATGGAAAAAAAAAATGAAAAATGAAAGATGTTTTGCGACCAAAATTTTGGTCGCTAATTCGGTCTCGAAATTAGCGACCAAACCAATTTGATCGTTGTTTCGGTCCTTAATTAGCTACAGAATGATTTTGGTCACAAATTAAATGGTTTCGGTCGCAAATTCGGTCACTAACTAGCTAATGAACGGTTTTGGTCCAAAATTCCGTTCGCTATACTGAAACTTTCTTGTAGTGTAAATTTTACAATAACTAGTCAAATATTTATATATCAAATTGAATCAAGTTTTTATGTCATAGTTTCAAATTTTATAATCAACAAAAAAAAAAATATTCAAGCTTGAACTACTCGAACTCGGGCTCGAACTCGATGGTACTTGAGCTCGAGCTCGAGAAAATGTTAAAAAAAAAAAGAGTTCGAGCTACTCGAGCTCGAGTGATGCTACTCGACTCGAGCTCGAGCTCGAGTAGCTCAAAAAGCTGTCAAGTCAAGCTCGAGTATCCCATTACTCGAGCTCGACTCGACTCGATATCACCCCTAGCTCAGACCACTCTTTTATGGCTATAATTTTGCCCCAAGTCATAATCATATAATTTTATAATCTACTACTATATTTTTCACGCTATATACTATATGATTTATAACATTACACTCCCTCCGTCCAAATAATTCCATCCCATTTTTTTCTGGTCCGTTTAATTACAATCGTCACATTTTTTTTTAGGAAATAATTAAATTCTTTAATTACCAAACTCACTACCATCGCCATCACATTAATAAATAAATAAATATATTAAAATTTCAAACACACAACTATCACATCGCACATAAATAAATCAATTAAAAATTCAAACACATTACAATCATATCACATAAATTCTTAATTTACCCGCACTTTATACACTAACCTACCCCAGCATAAATACTAATTATTCCCACACAAAATACCGTGCCAAAAAAATGGGACACTGTTAGTAGGAGTAGGACGGAGGGAGTAAGATACTACTATAATTTATAAAAGTTTCACTTATAAAAATATTATATTAATTCTTATAATAAAAAGAATTTTTACATATTGGATGGAGAGAATAGAGATGATTAATTTACGCATTGGCTCTACAAATGAGCAATAATCCATTTTCCTGTCTAATCTATAACACTCTATATATAAAAACTATTGATGTCGTTATGAACAGTAATAGATTACTAATGGACTTCAAAGAACAATTGAATTAAATTGTTCCATTCTTCACCGGACCATTTATCTCTCCCATCCCTTTGTAATTTATATGACATAAACTCTCATAACTTCTTCATTTCCTTGTATGGATTGCCAAGTAAAATAATATATATATATATATATATACATTTAAATAATGCACTATTATTTAAATTATTATTGGGATGAATAAATAAATCAATATTACATTTTAAGATGTTGAAGTATAATTTAAATTATATTGCACCTATTGATATTACATTTTCATTAGGATTTAGGATTGGAGTCATAGTGTAATACCTAGAATTAGGGGTCAACATGGTGTGGATTGGTGCGGTTTCGCATCAAGCTCAAACCAAACCGCAAAAAATAATTTGGAAAAAAATAAATCAAACCGAACCATTTTAGCATTTCAAACCAAACCAAACCAAACAAAAAAAAACAGTTTGTGCGGTTTGGTTACGGTTTAACCAAAATTTTAAAAACAAAAAATCCTATGAATTACAGTTATAAATGTAACAGTCCAAACTCCAAAATGCTAATTAAAAGTTAAAAAAATATAAGTTCACTGTTTACAAGCCAAATACTTAACAAACTAGAACTATTAGAAGCTCTTGGAAAAAATAAAACAACAATTATAATTATATAGACAATGATTCGAAAACAAGTAAAATTTAATCTTGATCTTGCATGATTTTATCACTCCAAACCTAAAAACCTATAGCATAAGAAAAAAATAAATTATATACTGTATATTTTATTAAATATATATATATTGCCGTTTGATTTGATTATTTTTTTTTCAAACCTAACATAAACTGCAAAGCAGAATTTTGTTAAAAACAAACAAATCATAAATTTTAAATTACTAACTAAACCAAACCGTCAAAATCTATATATATATTAAAGCATTAGTGAACAACTCATCCTAAATTTAATGTGGTGTCTCCATTACAAATTTGTAATTTTTATAGATTTTTTCATTTTTAATTAATTATTTTAGATTTTCACATTTATTTATTCATTATTATAGATTTTCAGTTTTTGAAATATATGGAATTTCCAATTTATATGGAATTCCCACAATCTTCACTTTCAAATATATTTGAAAGATTTGAAATTTGAAATTTTGTACTTTTTATTTTATTTATATTATTTTGCAATTTTGAAGTTACTAGTTTTAGATTTTCGCGTTATTTATTTATTCATTAGAGATTTATTCACTTTTAAAAAGATTTGAAAGATAAAATTTGAAATTTTGTATTTTTATTTTATCTATTTTGGAATTTATTTTTTGCATTTTTTTATATTTTATTATTTTGTATTTTATTATTTTATTTATTTTAAATTTTATTGCTGTATTTATTATTTATTTATAGATTTTGAGCTTTTACACCATAGAATTATTATGACATGAATAAGCATTTTCAGTTTTTGCACCATAGTATTATTAGTTATTAGGACGAGGTTCAGCACTTGCAACTAAGAATTATGTTGCGTTTATATTTCAATATGGTGATCATATTGTAATGTTGGTAATTTTGTGTAGGTTTAGTCTCAATTTTGGTTATATTTATTTGGTGTGATAAATTATGTAATCAAAATGTATATTAATATGTATATGAAATCCCAATTTTTAGTCTTTAAAAGATATTTAATTTCCAATTTATATGAAGTTCCTACAATTTTCAGTTTTTAAAAATTTAAAATTTTAAAATTTATATGGAATTCGCAGTGTATATATGTAATTTATATTATTAAAAGATACATTAATGAATATATTGAAAAAATTTGTATATATGAATTAATGTATATATATAGGCCATATTTTCACAAAAATATGTCACTTCTCTTAAGTAATATACAATTATATATTTAATAAAAGTAATATACAATTATATAGTTGCTAATCGTTAAAAAATATTTTTTTTTATAATATATCATTCTAATTGTATATAAATATATACTAAATAGAATAGATCTTATTTATGTTTTATTATATTTAAAATAATACAAAAGAATTATAATTATTAAGAGAAGTATGAAAATTCATATTCTATGGATAATTGATTTAGAGTAAATTAGTTATTTTCGTAAAGCATATTATAAATAAAAGAATCGGGTGTATAAAGAGTTATTGGGTTGCGAATAGTACATCAGTAACTAAAGAATGAAAAATTATTTTTTTATTATTTATTTTTAAGGAATAATTCATTAATATATATTTTAACAGATTTGTAATTGACGGAAGAATAAATATAAATCTACCTTTGTTAGAAATTGAAAGACTAATTGCTACAAATTCTATAAATTGGAAAATTTTCTCTGAAATGGCGGTACTGAATGAAGTTTTAACGTCTGAAACATATAATCTATTGATACTAGAAGAGAAATATTATAATAAGGAAGAAATGAAGGTGTATCATACTAAGCTATTACCTTTGTTGATTAATGAGTAGAGAAATATTTATAATAAAATAATATATGCAGTTGATAGTTCTGAGGGTTGATTCTTTTTTCTTTACGTGGTGGAACTGAGAAGACACTTATCCATAATTTATTCAGAAAACATTATGTTTAGCCCTTCGTGGGAGAAATGATATTGTGTTGCATGTAGCATCCAGTGGAATAGCATCATACTCCTTCCAAGAGGTAGGACTGCACATTATAGAATTGATATTCCACTAGATTGTGACGAGAATTCTACCTACAAACACTTATCCCAGAAAATTATTCAACCCCTCTTCTCATTGGAACAAAGCTCAAGATTTGGGATGAAAATTCTTGATTGGTAGAATGATTATGAGCCCGTCTGAATTAACCAAATTCCCCATTCGATTTTAAAGGAAAAAAGTCACACTCGCATTTTGTTTTACTATAACTATAAAAAAAAAGTCAATGTCATTTTTTAAAGAATGTTGGACTCTATCTTCAAAAATCATTTTTTTTACCTATGTAAGTCGTATGTTGCAACACCTCGTGTCACTGGAAAGAGGGGACTCGAAGTATTAATATGCAATTACGTTGGATTAACCCAAGATACTACAAGAAATGTTGTTTATAATAAAAATTATATATGACATAAATTTGCACAATGAATTCTTAATGTAGGTGATGGTAGTAAATCTGATATTGATCTTGAAAATGTACAATTAGATTTGACATTTTCAGATGATAATTTTATAAATTCTACGGGAGATCCTATACCGGAAATTGTTTAGAGTACTTATACACATATAAAATGCACCACTTCAAATCCAGATATTTTTAAAGATATTGCTATACTATTCCCTACCAACGAGATTGTTGATACGATCAATGATTAAATCATGGAACGTATGTCTGTAAATGAAAATGTATATATATCAGTTCTAATAATATTTGTCAAGATGATGAAAACATAGATAATGCCAATAAATTATTTTCACTATAATATCTAAACACAATCAATTGTTCTGGATTACCAAATCATGAAATAACGTTGAATTAGGGTTGCATAATCATGCTTATTAGGAATATAGATCCATCAAATAAAGTATGCAATATAAGTAGATTGATAGTAACCAAGATGCGGAACCATATTATTGAGGTTAAACTAATTTTCGAGAAAGCATGTAAGTAAAAAATTCTTGATTGGTAGAATTATTATGAACCTATCTGATTTAACCAAATTCCAGATTCGATTCCAGATGATAAAATTTCAACTTATAGTTTGTTTTGCTATGATTATAAACAAAAATCAATGTCAAGTTTTAAAGAATGTTAGACTTTATCTTCCAAAACCAGTTTTTGCCATGATTAGTTATGTTGCAATATTTCGCGTCACTAGCAAGATGTGGCTCAAAGTATTAATATGTAATTAAGAATGATTAACTCAAGATACCACAAGAAATGTTGTTTACAATAAAATTTACGTATGAAAGAAAATTTGCAAAATGAATACTTAATTTAGGTGATGGTAAGGTCGGTATTGATTTTGAAGATCTACAATTAGATGTGACCTTTCCGGATGATATTCTTATATACTTTACGGGTGATCCTATAGCGACAATTTTTAAGGGTATATATACAAATATAAACTGCACCATTTTAAATTCAGACATTTTTAAAGATAATCTATACTAGTCCATACCAATGAGATTTTCAGGAATGAACTTTTCAACAAATTGTGAGAAAATTTTTCATATTATGCTTAATACAAATATATAAATTTTATTTTATTTTAATTTAACTTTCAAATTTAAACAAAATATTATTTTAATAATTATTTTTATTGATATGTTAAGCCAAAGAAGCTAAAGAAGACGGTATAATATGATTTCTTAGTTAGTTTTAAAAATAATAAAATTAATTATCATATACATTATCTTTCGAATAGATATAAAATCATTATACATTTTTATTACTCAAATATAATTTATGATTATTTTATACAATATAAGTATATATATTATACTACTCCCCCTGTCCCATTTAACTTGTCTTGTTTCACTTTTGCACACAATCCAATGCACATTTTCAACTGTTAATATCTCAAAATATATGTATATTATAAAACTACAAGATCATACGATTCTAACAAGACCCAACTCGACTATTTTTCTCTAAGTATATAATTGTGATAAAGTTGAGTCAAAGCTGAATAATGAACAGTGTAAAAAAGTCAAACAGAACAAGTGTAGTGGACGGAGGGAGTATAAAACATATAATTATACCCGTCGAGTTTCGACGGGTTAATTACTAATACAATTTAATTTAACTAGTAAGTAACCCGTCGAAACTCGACGGGCATAATTATATATTTTATATAGTATATATACTTATATCATATAAAGTAATAATAAATTATATTTTGAGTAATGAAAAAGTGTACTGATTTTATATATATTCAAAAGATAATGTATATGATAATATAATTTAGTTATTTTTAAAATTAACAAAAAAAATCATATTATATCGTATTCTTTAGCTTCTGTGGCTTATCCGATACAAACCTAACAGATTAATAAAAGTAATTATTCAAAAAATATTTTTATTTAATTTGAAATTCAAATTAAAATTAAATATAATATAAATATAAATATTAAGCATAATATGAAAAATTCTCTCACAATTTGCTGAAAATTTCATTGCTGAATCTCATTGGTAGGGGGGGCTAGTATAACACTATCTTAAAAAATGTCTGAATTTGAAGTGGTTCAGTTTATATTTGTATATGTACTCTAAAAAATTGTCGCTATAGAATTACCCGTAAAGTTTATAAGAATATCATGCGGAAATATCGCACATGATTGTACATCTTCAAAATCAATACTGACTTTACCATCACCTACATCAAGTATTCATTTTGCAAATTTTCTGTCATACATAATATTTCATTGTAAATAACATTTCTTGTGGTATCTTGAGTTAATAATTCTTAATTGCATATTAATAATTTGAGTCACATCTTGTTAGTGACACGAAATATTACAACATAATTGTTCATGGCTAAAAACCGGTTTTAGAAGATAAAGTCTAATATTCTTTAATGATTGACATTGACCTTTGTTTATAATCATAGCAAAACAAATTGCAAGTTAAAATTTTCTCATCTGAAATCGAATGGAGAATTTGTTTAAATCATATAGGCTCATAATCATTTTACCAATCAATAACTTTTTACTTTCATGGTTTCCCGAAAATTAGTTTAACCTCAGTTATATGGTTCCGCATATTGGTATCTATCAACCTACTTCCATTGCATAATTTATTTGATGTATCTATATTCCTAAGAAGTATGACTATGCAACCCTCATTCAACTATATTTCATGATTCGGTAATCAAGAACTATAAATTCCAGTGAAAATAATTCATTGACATTATTTATGCTTTCATCCTCTTGACAAATATTGTTAGAATTGATATATATACCTTTTCATTTGCAGACATATGTTCCATGATGTAATCATTGATCGTATCAACAATCTCACTGGTAAGGATTAGTATAGCATTATCTTTAAAAATATCTAGATTTGAAGCGGTGCAGTTTATATTTGTATAAGTACTCAACAATAGATGTTGTAGGATCTCCCGTGGAGTTTATATTATCATATGTAAATGTTACATCTAATTTTACATCTCTGAGATCAATACCAGCTTTACCAATTACCATCACCTATATGAAGTATTCATTGTGCAAATTTCTGTCATATATAATTTTCATTGTAAATAACATTTCTTATAGTATCTTGAGTTAATTCATCTTAATTACATATTACTACTTCGAGTCCCCTCTTTCCAGTGACACAAGATCTTGCAACATATCACTAACATGAATAAAAACTGGTTTATTAAGACAGAGTTCAATCTTCTTTAAATATTAATATTGACTAATAGTCATAATAAAACAAATTGTGAGTGGGAATTTTTTTCATCTGAAATTGATGGGGAATTCGATTATTTCATACGGGCACATAATCATTTTACCCGTCAAAAGAATTTTCATCCCAAATAATGAACTTTGTTTTAATGAGAAGAGAAGTTAAATTAATAAATTTTTTGCAGGTAGAATTCTCGTCACAATCTAGTGGAATACCAAATTTAGAATGTGTTGTCATACCTTTTCGAAGGAGTTGGGTGTTATTCCATTAGATGCTACAGACATCACAATATAACTTCTCTCACAAAGGGCTAAACATAACATTTTCTAGATAAATTATCGATAAATGTCTTGTCAGTTCCACCATATAAAGAAAAAAGAGTCAATCATCATCACTATCAACTACATACATTATTTTATTATAAACATTCATATGGTAATCAATAACTAAAGGTAATAGCTTTGCATGATCCGCTTTCATTTATTCCTTATTATGATATGTCCTCTACTATCAATATATTATTTGTTACAATTGTTAAAACCTCATTCAACACCGGCATTCCAGAGAAAATTTTCAAATTTATAGAATTTGCAGCAATTAGCCTTTCAATTTGTAACAAATCTAAATTTATATTTGTTCTTCCGTGAATTGCAAATCTATTAAAATATAGATTAATGAATTACTTCCGCCGATTGTTTTTGTTTTTAAAGTGTTATACTTTCCTTTTTTGGGTGTTTGGAAATAAATGTTATGTACCATATTTGGAATATTTTGAAGGTTAATATTTTTTTACAAATTATAGTTAAATTATTAATTTTTGATGTTCATTAATAAAACTCAAAATGAATAAAGTGAAATGTGACTCATCTTAATTTATTTATTTAATTATTATAATTCTTCAACTAAATCAATTTTATTAACTTACATTAAATCATGTGTCATTCCTAGTGTTACACTTATTAAAAAAAAGGGAGGGAGTATTTCTTAAAAAAATTTATTAAAAAATAAATTTTATTTATTTATTTACTGATGGATCTATTCGCACCCCCCAATAACTCTTTATACACCCAATTTTTTTGTTTATAATATGCTTTACGAAAATCATTAATTTACTCTAAACCAATTATCCATATAATATGAATTTTCACAATTCATTTAATAATTATAATTTTTGGTACTTCCTCCATTTTGTTTTAATAGCTACATTGGCTAATTTCCTACTATTCACATACATACTTTGATTTAAAGTTTTATCATAGTTATAGAAGTTTTTTTTTGAGAGAAAGGGAATTTTATTGATACTTCGACCAACTACAATAATATACAGCATCCCTGCAACCGAAATTCACAATTGCTCAAAAAATCAGTCCTAACCAGACTCGACAGAGCAATCTTCAACCAGAAATACCATACACGTCTGAGCAAGAACAAGTAGCTCAGACCGCATCAGTACCAGCTTTCAACCTTTCCTGCTTGTCCAGCCCCTTGCTTCGCCCAATGGTCCGCCTCTTCGTTCCGCTCCCTCAAAACATGCTTCACTCGAACTTCCCCAGCACATCTCATCAACTCCATAATAGGTCCTAACAGATTGCTAAAACGCCATGGAAACAGTCCAAAATCAGATAGCCATTTCACCACATTACTTGAGTCACATTCAAAAACCATTCTTGGAAGAGGATATCCTTGATCTCGCTTAATGGCCACACAAACCCTGTGAATCGCCACAATCTCAGCTTCCGTAGAATCTGTGATGCCAATATAGTCAGATAAAATAAACAACACCTCTCCCTCGTCATTCCTAATAATCCCACCGATTCCTGCCGGGCCCGGGTTCCCCAAGGATAAACCATCCGTGTTTACTTTCCACCACCCTTTCGACGGCCGTTCCCACACCAAGCCAATACGAGGAACATGAGAACGTTGGCCCCTATTCTGCAGCAATCCAACCAAGAGACTAAACTGCATATCACCCCAGTCACTAATATTCTTGTTGTAGCCCACAGCCCACCACATCTTCGTAATCCAACAAAGTTCTGCCTCCACCATTTTAAGATCCATCATTTGTCCTTTGAAAATTTTACCATTCCTGTATTTCCATATCAACCAAAGCGTTGCAAGACTAATTACCAACCAGACATTCTTTCTCTCCTCTTTAAGATCGGTTTGGAGCCATTCTACCATCAAGCTGCTGACCTTACTAGGAATTGCCCAACTCTTGCCAAACCAAGCAGCTACTTGATACCACAAGCGTCCAGACACAGTACACGTGCAGAAGAGGTGATCTGAATCCTCAACTTCTATGTTGCATAGCGAACATAATGCATTCGACTACTGGATACACCCTCTTTTCAACAACTTCTCCCGAGTAGGCAGTGCATCATTGATAATTTTCCATGCAAGCAGTCTAGCCTTCATTGGCACCTTGATCATCCAAAGTTTACTCCAGAAACTGTTCCATTCGATCTTGTCACCCCTATCAACTCGACTCCAAAATCTCCAACACGATCTTGTATTGAACTGCCCATTTCCAGCCTTAATCCACACAACCCTATCAGGAATAAACCGACAGAGCTTGGATCTTCCTACTACCTCCATCAACTCCTTCCACAAATCTATTTCCCAATCAAATAATTTCCTTCTAAACTTAATATCCCATTCCCACACTGTGCCATGCCAACTTCCAAAATCCGCCACCTTCCCTTCCTTATTACAAGCCAATATATACAACCTTGGAAACAAATCCATCAATGACCGGTTCCTGTCTCCCCACACATCAAGCCAAAACCTGGTCCCTTCCCCATTTCCAATGATGATTCTAAAATCATCCAGTGTAAGATGGGACGATTCTCCCCATGCTTTACAAATCTGACCCCACAATGACCTACCCACCTTTGGCTCCGGTATTAGACACTCCTTACCCCCATAATGTTTTGCCACAATGACTTTCTTCCATAAGGCTTTATCTTGACCAAACCTCCATCTCCATTTATACAATAAGGCTTCATTAAACTTCTTTACATTCCAGATTTGAAGCCCCCCTACTTCCTTATGACAACACAGCCTTTCCCAACTAATCGTGTGCATTTTCCTCTCCCCATTCCACTCGTTCCAAAAAAAACTACGCTTTAATCTTTCCAATCGGGTCTCCACAGCCTTTGGCACTTTAAATAGAGACATAAAATAAATTGGAAGGCCACCGAGAACCGATTTAATGAGACAGAGCCGACCGGCTTGAGACAAAAGTTTCCCTTGCCACCCCTTTAGCCTCCTCTTCATCTTGTCCAAACACGGTTTCCATATATCAATACCATTCACCCTCCCACCAATAGGCAACCCCAAATACATCATAGGCCAAGCTCCAACTCCACAACCAAACATATCTGCTGCTTCCTGAACTAGTTCAGCAGGACAATTTATTTCAAAAACCCGACAATTACCATAATTGATCTTCAATCCGGATGCCAAAGACAAACAACATAATATCCTCTTAATCAGCGTCACCTGCTCCAGCGAACCTTCACAGAACAATATGGTGTCATCTGCATATTGTAGATGAGAAATACTTGGGCCCTTCTCACCAGTTGGCAGCCCATGGTACAATCCCAATGACACAGCCTTTGTAATTAATCTGTTGAGGATGTCTGCCACAAGGACAAAAAGGTATGGCGACAAGGGATCTCCTTGGCGCAATCCTTTTATGCAATTTGAAGAAATTTGTTGGCGAACCATTGATAAGAACAGCTGCCGAAGCCTTCGTGATGCACTCCTCTATCCACCTAATCCATTTAACTCCAAATCCCATGGCAGTCATCACACTAAGTAGTGCATCCCAAGAGACGTTGTCATATGCCTTGGCGAAGTCTAACTTAATGATAAACCCCGTCCGGTCTGCCGCTTTAGTTGATTGAATAATCTCGGATGCAATTAAAGCCCCATCTAAGATTTGGCGCCCCTTGACAAATGCCATTTGAACTTCTCCCACCAATCCATGAAGAACTCCTTGCAACCTTCTTGCCAACACCTTCGCAATGATTTTATACACACTTCCAACCAATGATATTGGCCTATAATCTCCAAACTCCATAGGCTTGTCAATCTTAGGAATCAACGCAATGAATGACCCCCCACTTCACTTGGTAAAGACCCAAATGACTCCAATCTTCGAAACACCTCCATCACATCACCCTGGATATTCTCCCAAAACTTTTTATAAAAACCAAGATTGAAACCATCCGGCCCCGGGGCTTTGTCGCCCTCACAACTCCACACCGCCTCTTTAATTTCTTCCATTGAGAATCCTCTCTCAAGCCAACACCTGTCCTTCTCATCCAGCTTGGGGAAATCCAGATTTTCAACACCAAAGATGTCTTCCTTATGTTTTGTGTATGCTGCCTGGAAAAAAGAAAAAGCCGCATCTTTCACCTGTCCCGGATCCTCCAACAATCTGCCTTCCCATCTCACCGCTCCAATAAAGTTCTTCCTTCGATTAATAGATGTCACCGCATGGAAGAATTTTGAGTTATTATCCCCTTCCTTCACCCATCGCACCCTAGATTTCTGAAACCACCTTCTTTCTTCCGCCATTAGCAGTTTCCAAAGTTCACCTTTCATTCCAGCCCAAACTTCCCTATCCTGTTCGACTACGCCGCTCCCATGCAATCTATCTTCAATGTTTCCAATATCCGTCAACAGCTTTTGAATGCGATTCTCCAGTACCTTTGCTCCATACCCATCCCACTCTCTAATACTCTTCTTCAAAGATCGAAGTTTGCCAAAAAGACTACCCCCTCGATGATTCCCTCTACTGTCCGACCCAGCCCCCACCCACGCCTCTCTAACCAAATCGCCAAAGCCCTTTTCTTCCAACCAGTAACTATAGAACCGAAAAGGTTTAGGTCCCCATTCCTTCTCCCCAAACTCCAAGCTTACCGGATAGTGGTCCGAAAGCACCGAGTCACACCTTCTCTGACGAACAACATTGTTTAATAACAGCCACCCTGACGATAAAAGGAATCTATCAAGGCGGCTGCATGACCTACCACCCCTACCATACTACGTAAATGTCCCTCCCTCCATTGGTAAATCAACTAACCCCAATTGATTCGCAAATTCAGTAAACTCCCTTGTCGAGCCCGCGTCAACACTATCCCCTACTCTTTCACCCTCCAACATAACGGCATTGAAATCCCCAGCGAAACACCACAACTCTCCGTTGTCGACATCACATCTGTCCACGATAAAATTCCAAAACTCCGCTCTATCCCTCCTATATTTTAGAATGGTGGGAGGAGAGGCCGAGGGGAGCAGAAGCAAGGTGGTAGCGCAAGGAGTTCAAGTGCAGTCGAGGTTTGATGATTGCAAAGGTGGTGGTGTGAGTGGGGGATTCCAGGAAGGTCGAAAACTCTTTGGCATCTTCGTCGGAAATATTCCTGTGGAGGTGGCGGGGAATGAGATCTTCCGACTGGTGGATAAAGTTGAAAAGGTTCGGGGCTGGTTTCTACCATTTAGAAGGTGGCAAGAGAAGGGAGTAAGGTTTGGTTTCTTTAGGTTTTCAAGTAAAGAAGAGGCTGAAAGAGTCATCCGGCAGTTAAACGAATTTGATTGGCACGGTAAGAAGCTGAGAGTTAATTGGGCTACACCCTCGAGACGGAGGTTGGAAGCTTCCAGGAACTTGGGTAGGGCCAAGGGGAGTTTTGGAAAGGGGAGAGCGACTGGAGGGGTGATTCGGAGTAATGGTGCAAGGAGAGATGGCAGGTCCTATGCTGAGGTTATTAAGGGTGGGGTGAACAGCAGTCCAGCGAGAGATAATGGTAGTAAAAGGGGGCCGGTGCATCTGGAGGAAAACAAAAGGGATGTCGAGTGGTTGATGAGATCGGTGGTAGTCGAAGTCAGGCAAATTGAAGGAATGGCGGATTTCCAGGATTGGTTCTTCCAGCAATACGATGATTGTGCGGAGATAGTCTACAGTGGGGGTTACAGTTTGTTAGTTATTTTCAACAAATTGGTGGATAGAGATCGATATCTTTCAGATAGGAGGGATATCAGGTTTCTGGGGTGGAAGAGAAGTTGGTCCCAGGGAGTCATGGGGAGAAAGGTGTTGCGATGGATCCATGTATACGGCTTACCATTTAACGCATGGAGTGAGGAGAATTTCCGGAGGATTACTAGTGGTTGGGGGTCGGTAGTGAGTATTGACTCAGATACAAAGGATCGGAGGAGGCTAGACAGAGCTAGGGTACTGGTGGAGCTGCATGGTAACTATTCGGTCCCATTGCAGATGGACGTGCAGATGGGCAGGACGGTCACCAAAATCCGGTTGGCGGAACTTTTTTGCGATCCGGTAATGGTGGCGGAGGATCCGGTGGAGGTTAGGGAGAGCGGACTGGGAGATGTCTCAGTGGTGGAGGAAACGGTGGAGGTGTCACCGGAGAAGGAGGCTGTAGGGGAGGCCGGCTTGTTGTTGCATGGGGAACTGGAAAGGGTTCATAGGGAGGTGCATGGGGCGTATCAATCCCCTGGGAATTTGGACAAACAATCGAGTGAAAAAATTTATGAGAAGGGCGAGGTGGCGGCTCAAGATTCTGGGCGGGTAGCAGACATATTAAACGTGGAAAGAATTGGGGATAACGGACCTAAATCTTTTGGGCCGAATAGTGGGAATTTGGTGATTGAGAAGGGAGGGGATCTGGGCCTGGAACAGGGGGGTTGTGAACAGGGCTTGAATGGGAAGGTTGGGCCCAAGGAGTATGTTAATGGAAGTGGAGAGCAGGCAGGCAGTGTGTTGGGCCCAGGTGGAGAGAATGATGAAATTTTAGGGTCTTGTGGGGGGCAAGCAGACAGTTGTGGCATGATAAGAATTAAGGGGGTCGATAAAATGAATTTTAGGGTCTCTGGGGTCGAGGCGGAAGTAAATGAGGATTTGGGACGGGTAAATTCAGTTTCGATTATTGCTGATTCTATGGAGAGGGAGTGTCGGGATAATCCTAGCAATATCGTTTGTGTTGAAAAAGTTGATGGAGGGTCGGGGGATGAGGTGGAGGGGGCGGTTTGGGGTCGGGTTTATTCTCTGGGGTTGAGGAGGGTAGAAGAAGCTTTGGCGTTAGTTCTGAAGGGTAGGCAAAAGCGGCAGGGCAGGAGGCGCTCTAAAGGGAGAGTGGGTCATCCGAATAAGAGGAGGGGTATAGGTGGAGGTTGCAGGTCTCAGGGGTTTGAAGGGGAATGGTACGCACCTCTTGAATTTTCAACTATACATACGTCCAATGGGGTTCGGCTGGTTGACATCTCGGAGGGGGAAGCTATTTGTGATTTGGCAAAGAACTTGGGCTTAGTGTGTTTGAAAGACAGAGAGGCTACAGCCCGTAGAATTAGGGAGGAATTGGAGGGGTGTTAAGGGTGGTGGATGAGGTGTGTGGTAGAATTTAGATATGAAGTTAATCACATGCAATCTTAGGGGTTTAAATGGGGGTGTCAGAAGGAGGGCGGTGATGAGATTATGTAAGAGGGAGAGGCCTACGGTTCTGTGTTGTCAAGAGACTAAGATGGAAATGATAAGGGATAGGTTGGTGTATCGGTTGTGGGGTTCAAGGGATTGTAAGTTTTGTTTTCAGAAATCGGATGGTAATGCAAGAGGGATGCTTATAATTTGGGACTCGAGTGGTAGCTCATGGACAGAAGTGGAGAAAGGACATCATAGTTATAGAAGTTAAAATATAGCCAAGCTGGATCTTGTAAGATTCGTCTCGTCATGTAGTTTTTAAATATGGAGCTTTTAGAATTTTTACTAATACCGAAGTTGAGTTATTAGTGGTTTTAAGATGTGTATTGAACTGAATGAAAAATGAGCCCGTAGCAAATAAAAGAACGGAGGGAGCATTATTTTTAATATAATAAAATATAAATAAGATTTATATTATTTAGTCTAGATTACATACGATTTGAATGATATAATTATAAAACATATTTTAAACGATTAGCAAATTCTATGCAAAAAAATTATTAACAATTATATAATTATATAATTGTATATTACTTTTAGAAAATATATAATTATAGATTACTTTTAGGAGAAGCGACATATTTCTTGTAAAAATGTGACCTATATGTACATTAGTTTATATATTCAAATCTTTTCCATTCATTAATGTATCTTTTAATAATATAAATTCCATATATATACTGAGAAATCCATATAAATTTTAAAATTCAAATCTAAACTGAAAATTGTGGGAACTCCATATAAATTGTAAATTAAATATCTTTTAAAAACTAAAATTGGGATTGCCATATACACCTTAATATATATTTAACATGAATAAATAAATATGATGTGTAATGTACATTTTGCTTACATCATTTATAACACAACAAAATATAATCAAAACTGAGACCAAATCAACATAAAATTACTGGCATTACAATATGATCTAAATAAATTAATGCGATAATATAAAATTAGTAAATTAAAAAAATGCAAAATAATATAGATAAAATAAAAATGTAAAATTTCAAATTTCATATCTTTCAAATCTTTTTAAAAGTGAACATTGTGAGAATTCCATAAAAATTGGAAATTCAATATATTTCAAAAATTGAAAATATATTAATGAATAAATAAATAATTAAAATCTTTTTAAAGTTGATATTGTGAGGACTCCATATATTTCAAATACTTAAAGTCTCTAATGAATAAATAAATAAATGCAAAAATATAAAATTAGTAAATTAAAAAATTAAAAAATATAAATAATATAGATAAAATAAAAAATACAAAATTTCAAATTTCAAATCTTTTAAATATATTTGAAAGTGAACATTATGGGAATTCCATATATTTCAAAAATTGAGAATTTATAATGAATAAATAAATAAATAAATGCAAAAAACTAAAATTAATAAATTAAAAAATGCAAAAATCTATAAAAATTAGAAATTTGAAATGGAGACACCACATTAAATATAGAATGAGTTGTTCACTAATGCTTTAATATATATATAGATTTATGATTTGATCTGGTCTCACTCTTCAGAGTTCTAAAACAAGAACTTATAAAACGACAGCAATGTACACGTCTCTTCTTTCCTTCCAATCGTACTTCACGCAATCCAAGCATATCTCGCCACGTAAGCCGTCGGTTTATCATAGAACCCAGCTACGCAGTAGACCGAGGTGTAGGTAATTAAACCCATTCTTTTTTATTTTATTTTCATTTTTTTTTGGTTAATAATAAAATAAAATAGAAAGACCTCTTTGTATAGTAGGCACCGGCTGTTCCCCACCTCAGACTTATCCGAATTAGGGTTCATTCCGGAATCGTCGTCTCTATCTTCAATCAAACCCTAATTTTCGGATCAGGTACGCCTCTTCTACCCTCTTTCAATTTTGATCTGTTGGTGCTGCTGTTATATATATTTGGGAGACCTGATCGATTTCAATTTCACCATTCTAGTTTAAATTCGGTTCATTTGATTGGACGGTTGGTCGTCTAGTTCGTCGTCAATTGAAGTATTCCCTTTTCTTGATCTCTGATCGAATTTATTGTTCCTTTGGACTTCTTTTGAAAGTGATCTGTGGTTTGTTATTTCAATTTTCTCTGTTCATTTTGTTCGCGATCTTGGTAATTGTATTCAAGTACCCGTTCTTTCTGAGGATAATTGTATATTGTTTAGCGCTTTCTTTCTTAGCTGTGTATTGGGTATTGCTTTTTGTGGCTCTGCTCTGCTCTGTTTCCAGAGAATAGTATTCTCTGTTCTTTTTCTTTGGCTGATTCTCCTTATTCTTTGTTTGTATCTTAAATCAGGTCTGAGAATTGTCTCTGAGGAGCTCTTGCCGGTCCTTTGCATTTGCTACGTCAACCGAGTTTCATGTCTGATCTTGACGTCCAGATCCCCACTACTTTTGGTAGGTTTTTCTTCTAGAAGATTTCATTATTGTTTGGCAAATTATGGGTTATTGAATTATATGTAATTCAGAGTCGAGTACCTATATATCGAACAGAATGAAGAAGAATTGAGTAATTGTGTTATGTTGAGGGTTATTAAATTGAAATTGTTACAAAAGCCCTGTCCTTCTTGGGCGATTGACTGTGATTTTGGTTTTTTCATGTGATTGGTAGATCCTTTTGCTGATGCAAATGCTGAAAATTCCGGTGCTGGGTCAAAAGATTACGTTCACATCCGGATACAACAACGCAATGGTCGGAAAAGCCTGACGACTGTTCAAGGATTGAAGAAGGAGTTCAGCTACAACAAAATTCTCAAGGATCTTAAGAAGGAATTTTGCTGCAATGGAACTGTTGTTCAAGACCCAGAACTAGGGCAGGTTTGTGCAATGCTGGAAGGAATAAAATTGTTCTATTTACTCCATTTGTTATCTGTTTTATTAAATTTTCAAGATTTTGTCTTTCTGGTGAAGGTTATTCAACTACAAGGTGATCAGCGGAAGAACGTCTCATCATTTCTTGTCCAGGTAATTTTATTCTACTGTTACTGAAAAAAGTGAATAGGGAAAAGTTAAATAGCATAGCTGAAGAGTGAAGGGGAAAGATAAGTCTACAATATAATAAAGAGTCTCCAAAGAATCTGGATTGAATGAATGTTTAGTTTGATCCAAAGAAATCAACATGATGGAAACATGTTTTGGAAACTTATGCATGCTCTTATAAGCGGTTTCGTTTGACTTGTGAATTAACGTTTCATTTTTGTGAACAGGCTGGGATCGTGAAAAAGGAGCATATCAAGATTCATGGTTTTTGAGTTGCTGCAAATGCAACTGCGTGTGTTGTGTGGATGCGTAGTCTTATACTGTGCTGAACATCATGTTTGAAGCTTTTGTAAAATAAGTGTTGTGACTATTTGATGTTCCGTGAACTTCCAGTATCGCTAGTTTCTCTATCTCAAGTATCCTTGTGATGTTGGTAGGACTTATTTCACTACTAAGGAATATGATGACTGTTGAACTTTCTTATTTGGATTCAATGACTCTGTTAATGCATGACTTGATAACAAATGTATGTTGATGGCTGTGACTGAGTGTGAAGGGACCCATTGAATTTGAAATTCATCTGAGAATGGATAAGCTGCTGTTAAGTTTGCCTGATTATGAACTGTGCATTGCAATATGGTACACTATTTGTCAACATCTTTGAATTTGTTTGGAAATTCCACATTTACTTAAATGCGGAGAGACATGGTGTGTTTATTGACATTCTTGGATGCACGGTTCTACATAGGTACATGTTTATGTGGGTGCAATTTTCCGGTTTCTTCTTTGAGTTTATTGCATGCTCAACAAATTATGTTGTTGGTATTTCCTGTATCTATTAGTATATAGTTTCGTTGAAATACCATACCATTTGAAGTGTTGTTTTGGTTCTTGATTGCCTTTTGGGGAGATACATACAGGTGAATGATAAAGCACAGAACTGAGAGTTTGTAATGGTTCATGGTTACAGAATAGGAGGGGTGTATAGGTAGTTCATTTATATGAATGGTTTCTTCACGGTGTCAGTAGGGTAGATACTTGATGGTAATAAAAAGGAGACCATGAGCCTAGCCTTGGTATTATTAAGAAATCAAGTCGAGTTGGTTCACGCTTGGTGGGATGATGTAGGGGTGTGCATCGGTCGGTTCGGTTAACCGAACCGAACCAAACTCCAAAACCAAATTAAAAATTGAATTTTTTCTAAAGACCAAAACCGAACCAAAATTACTAAAAATTGAAATAACCAAATCGAAATATTTCGGTTCGGTTATACCGGTTAACCGAACCTAACCGAATTATTTTTCTAAAAAATAAAATATTTTTTGATCAAAATATTTCTATTACCATTTTTAAATCTGTAAGTTCGTCCTGTCAAAAAAAACATCATATCTACATATAACTATGAGTGCATACTAGTAAATCATTCCAAATTGCATTTTTCAAGTTACATACAAATGAAATGACAAAAATAAAGAAACAGTCACCGAATAGTTCAAATACGAAACAATATAAAAGTCTCAAAACTCTCAATAGTAATTTTCACTTTTCATCCACACAAACAGTCACTGAATAGGGGTATTATTTTGTGTTCATTATATAATGGCATAATGTATTTTATATTTTTTAAATATATAATTCAAATTTCTGTTCGGTTCGGTTAATTGAATTGTAGATTTTTAAAAACCCAAAACCGAACCGAAAACCGAAATTTTGAATTTTTAAAATAAAAACCAAATTGAAATCCAAAAACCGAACCAAATTGCAAAATTCGGTGCGATTCGATCGGTTTGTTCGGTTTCGACCGAAATTTGCACACCCTATAAAATTATCATTTTTTGTAAGAGAGTTTGGATAAGAGTTTAATCTGATAGAAACGACACCGAGTGACCCACAACCTCGGAATCAGGAATGGAGGAGAGTAGTTGCATTGGAATCAGGTATGTGTGCTTAATTAAGGTGCAGAATCTGCTTGATGACGTGGCGGAGCTTCTCCCGTTGGGGACTTTTTCTACTCCTTTTCCGATGTTACGGTATCACCCCACTTTTTGGCAGTTACTAGTACATGATATGTTAGAGTTCCTACTCCCAGACGCAGGCCCAGGCCCAGGCGCCAGGCGGGGGTATTGAATGTGATATATTCAGTGATACCGGTGGCAACAATAATTATATTTTTTAAATTAAGCATTTCAGTCAGCATGGTACTAGTAGACTAGCCTGAAGCCACCACATATATGTCCAATTGTCTATATATCAGTGAGTAATTTGGGTACGTCCAACAGTTTGACCGTGGTCGTCCGAATTACTACTACTACTTACTAGACTGACGTTAAACAGCCGAAGAACGAAGCTTCAAGAAATTAACACATTAGTCGAGAGAGAGTGTGACAGAGAGGACACGCTAAATGCATGACGTTCACGTGTAAATCCGCACTCAACTCATACTCCATTTCCACCAAATCCTTCATCCTTCCTTGCCCCCTTATCTTTGCAATAATTCCCATTCACTCCCTCCTCATCTCTCTCTCTCTCTCTCTCTCAGTATATATCCACCTACCTACCTATATATATATATATATCCATACCCATACCCCCTTGTTCATTCGTCTTTTCTGAATCCACACCGCTGAAAACATATGGCAACCATGGCTTCTTCCACCTTGACCACCACCACCACCTCTTTCTTCCCCACCCCCAAATCCAAAACCAAAACCTCCTCCTTCCTTGACGTCGTCCCCCTCCACCTCTCTCCTCCTCGCCCCATCATCAAATCCACCCCCCAACGACGCCCGCTCACCGTTTCCATGTCCTCCGCACCTAATCCCCCACCCTACGATCTCAACTCTTTCACCTTCGCACCCATCAAGGAATCCATCGTTTCCAGGGAGATGACCAGGAGGTACATGACCGACATGATCACTTACGCCGACACCGATGTCGTCGTCGTCGGCGCTGGCTCCGCCGGCCTCTCCTGCGCCTACGAACTCTCCAAAAACCCTTCTGTCCGGGTGGGTATATACATACATGCCATGCCTTATTAATTATTAGTTTCTTCCTTCATCAAACCCTACCTAGATGATGCTACTACTTAATTTGGGTACTCATTCATAAATCTCTGCTGCATCTCTTACTTACCAGGTTGCAATAATCGAGCAATCGGTGAGCCCCGGCGGCGGCGCCTGGCTCGGGGGCCAGCTGTTCTCGGCGATGGTGGTCCGCAAGCCGGCCCACCATTTCCTGGATGAACTCGGCGTGGAATACGACGAGCAGGAGAATTACGTGGTGATCAAGCACGCGGCACTGTTCACATCCACCATCATGAGCAAGCTGCTGGCCAGGCCCAATGTGAAGCTGTTCAATGCCGTGGCTGCTGAGGATTTGATCGTGAAGGGGGACCGGGTTGCGGGGGTGGTGACCAACTGGGCACTGGTGTCCATGAACCACGACACGCAGTCGTGCATGGATCCGAACGTGATGGAGGCTAAGGTAGTGGTAAGCTCGTGCGGGCACGATGGCCCGTTCGGGGCGACGGGAGTTAAGCGCCTGAAAAGCATCGGAATGATATCGAGTAGTGTTCCCGGGATGAAAGCACTTGATATGAACCGGGCGGAGGATATGATTGTGGGGCTGACGAGGGAGATCGTGCCGGGGATGATCGTCACCGGAATGGAAGTTGCGGAGATTGATGGCGCCCCATGAATGGTAATTATATATATAATGGTTCAATGATCACTGCATAACTTGACATTATTACTGGACATGAGAATACATAATAGTGTACTATATTTATGTTGTTTGTTGGTTGCTGCTGCATAGGGTCCTACATTTGGAGCAATGATGGTGTCGGGGCAGAAGGCGGCGCATCTGGCTTTGAGGTCGTTGGGGATGCCGAACGTGGTGGATGGGACAACTCTGTATGAGGAAGGGAGCGGTATCCAACCGGAGATGATGATGATGGCAGAAGCGGCAGGGATGGATGATGGCAGCAGCGGCGAGACTACTGTGGATGCTTGAATATAATGGAGTGGGGTACGGTACTGTACAAGGGAGGGAGGGCGGGATGGGATGAGAATAATAAATTAAAAATGGTGGTACTATGTGAATATTGAGGGAGGAGTCACTGTATGTACTCCTCCTGTGTGTTTGTTGTGTGTTTGTCTTAATTAACTAACTAGCAGAGTGGTATCTGAATGGGGTTTGTGAGGTTGGTTGAATTATTCGAGTGGTATTACTATTGGTTTGTTTGCTTGCCCTTTGACATGTTATTATTGATGATGCATGGGTTAAAATCGCCAATATATTTTGAGTCCGAACACGCAGTGCCATGGCAGGTACTGACAATAATCTTTTATGCCAGCCGCCAAAATTCCTCAACTTTTGTACCCGAAAAGGCATAAAAACCCCTGGTTCGTGGTGTGGTTCGTCTACGAACCGGGTTAATAACCACGAACCATGGGATTAATTAGTAAAGGTGATTAAGGAAGCATGGTTCGTCGTCAAAGTTGTGGACCGGAGACGAACCGCTGCCATTGACGACGAACCATGGCCCCACGTGGCAATGTGGGTTCGTCTTTAGTCGACCATTACGCACGACGACCCACCCACAGACCACGCACCATGCCCTATTATTATTACTCATTAATTTTTATTATAAAATCAATTTAATCCAATCATATTTATTATTATTATTTTAATTAATACTCTTAAAATGACAATATTTATTGTATTATAATTAATGAAGTATTATGGAAATATAATTATTTTAATTTTCCGTCTACAAATATTATAAAATCTATTATAACAAAATAATAATAATAAGTTTTATGTATTATTAATATTATATTGTTATTATTAATATTATTATTATTATCATTATTATTAATATTCTTTTACTATTGTTTGTATAATAATGATTATAATGTATTTATAGTTTTAATACTCCTAAATATTAAAATCTATTTATACTTTCTCCGTTCCTTTTTATTTGACATGGTAGGAGTTTTGTTACTGTGCATTGAGTAACTTTGATAGGACTTCATGTATACAGTTATATAGATGAAGAAATAGTCAAACCTTTTTAATAGTAATAAAATATTAATAATAATGATAATATTTATTCCATTGCAGTGCACCCACGCCGACGAGTCGAACACCATCACCATGGGTGCCTACTCTTACGTCTCGGAGCTCTGGAAGAAGAAGCAATCCGATGTCATGCGCTTCATACTTGGGGTTCGTTGTTGGGAGTATCGTCAGCTTCCCGCCGGCGTCCGCGTCACCCACCCTACTCGCCCCGACAAGGCAAGACGCCTCGGCTACAAGGCAAAACAGGGGTATGTGGTTTACCGTGTCCGTGTTAGACGTGGTGGAAGGAAGAGGCCAGTTCCAAAGGGGATTGTACATGGGAGGCCCACCAACCAGGGTGTTACTCAGCTGGGATTCCTGCGCAGCAAGAGTTCCGTGGTGGAGGAACGTGGTGGCAGGAAACGTGGGGGCATTAGGGTTCGTTGTTGGGAGTATCGTCAGCTTCCCGCCGGCTTCCGCGTCACCCACCCTACTCGCCCCGATAAGGCAGGACGCTTCGGCTACAAGGCAAAACAGGGGTATGTGGTCAATGGTTCGTGCAAGAACCACATGGACCGTGGTCAATCTAAAAAATCACGAATCCATAGCCACGTGGACCCGTGGTTCGTCTTCAACACAAAGGGACCGTGGACGGTCCCTGCCGCTGAAGACGAACCAGTCATCCTTAATCACCCTTATTAATTAATCCAATGGTTCGTGGTTATTAACATGGTTCGTACACGAACCACACCACGAACCAGGGGTTTTTATGCCTTTTCGGGTACAAAAGTTGAGGAATTTTGGCGGCTGGCAAAAAAGAGTATTGTCAGGACCTGCCATGGCACTGTCCATAATTTCTTCATATATTTTTTAGTTGGATCGGAGACATGCATGTGCTGCTAGCTAGATAGGTAGCTCGATCGGAAATCAAATGATGATACTAGCTAGCTAGCTCCCAGACGAATGAGTAGTTAGTAAGTAATACAACCAACCAAATAGCTAGCTTAGCTAGCTTCTGATCAAAGATGCATAACTAAACTACTCCCATAAGAAGGAAGTTGAGAGATTTCATCGAGCATGATGAAGAGCAAAGAAACCTAAATCCCTGAAATGCTGAGATGCAATGAAGTGAAACACGAATTGAATGAATTCAACCAACACCAATTAAAAACAACCGAAGCCCCACATGGATCCTAGGGATGGTAATGGATCGGGTTTGTGGGCCAATTGACCCATTGCTATCTATGGCGGCAATGGGTTCGTGGACCCATGTTGGATCGAGCATCGATCCATTTCCATCACTTAGAACAACAATGAGAACAACAATGAGTTCAGATTATATACGGAATTGAGTCAAACTCGAGCCTCTCATATGTAGGATCAAACCTAGGCCCAACCCATTATCATCACTACATCGTCCTCTAGAATAGCCAAAACTCAGGATTTAAAGCCCAAGATGCAAAGGAGGCTGCACAAACCAATTAATTAGTTTACATGCATGAATGAAAATGATTGATTCCCATGAATAAATAATAATGTCATTCAAATCTTGATGCCGATCCACATGCCGTGTGTTTGATTATATGGCGGTGATCCTACCTACCTAATGCAACTGCAGTGTTTTTGTGTTTCTCCAATGCCGCCAAGTGTACGTTTGCTCTCTTAGAGCACTCTGAGCAAGGGTTTTAGTTCTACTTAGGGTTTAAATTGTGGATTCGAATCCAAAGGAAATGAATCCATCCAATTCCAACCCATCGATGAACCAATTCCATTGTGTCCACACATGCACGTTTTAGACATTCAATGCATGTCTCCGTCTCTACTTTTTCTGTTCTCATCACTCCTCCATATATATATACAAACAACCTTTGTTTAGTTTGTGAACATTAGTAAAATAAGATGGCTGTATAATTATTACTACCTCCGTTCTTGAATGTTTCTTACATTCAATAATGTGTCACTATTCACACACAGACTTTTACTTAAAGTTTTATCATAGTTATATAAGTTAAAATATAGCTAAATGGGATCTTGTTCGATTCGTCTCGTCGTGTAGTTTTTAAATATGGAACTTTTAAAATTTTTATATATACCGAACTTCAGTTATTGATGATTTAAAATGTGCATTGAACAGCGTGACGGATTATGGACCCGTCAAAAACAAATGAAAACAGAGGAAGTATTTCACATATATAAATCCAGCTTGACAATGCGCAAATTATTAAAACAACTTAATAATTTTTTAATAGAGGGAGTTGGTGTAAAACATCATTTTATATTTGTCTTCCTTGAAGTGAAGTCATCGTGGTTACAACTTTAATTTTTACTATGTACTATAAAAATTCGGTAAGGCTGTGGACAGTACACCATCTAAAGTAATCGCTCGCTTGTGGAAAGAACTCAATAATGATACTTCATTGTGCCAACTGTTCACTCCATAACTGTATTGAATTCATTACACAAGGAAATTAAAGAAATGGAACATCAATTAAGAGTCATGGAACATACTCCATTACTCCCAAGTTTTGAGCTGGAAAGCTGCAACGTCCCAAATCATGTGCAATAAATGGGGCATCATCATATACTTTACCGAACCTTTTGTTTTTATTTATTTACTAGTATTACCCGACCCGAATGGACGGGATAATAAATAATAACGATAAATATAGTATAATTTGCATAAGATGATAATAAAATATTGAAATGTACTCCATCCGTTCTTTTTTAGTTGTCTTTCTAGTAAATATTACACAAATCAAAAAATATAATTATTACCACATAATTTTTCATTTCTACCCCTCTCACTTACTAAGAAATGTATTTGGGGTGGAGAGAGAATGAACATCATTGGGAAAATAAAGAGGTAATATTGGAAAACTTTCATAGAAATACCCAAAATAACAACTATTGTGGAACACTTTTTCATCTCTAAAAAGACTACTATTTTGGAACGGAGTGAGTATTATTGATCTGTTGATAAATACGAAATAACACACGTTCAAATGTACTTGAATTTTGTATGAAGTAATTGTTATTCACCAAAATATTTTTGCCGAGCAATTGTATATATAACTTATTCACCAATAATTAAAAAAAGAATATTAATTGTTCAAATCCAGAATATTAACCCCGATAGTTTAAACAATAGTGTATTATTTAAATTTAAATGTACATAATATTCATCCAATATTTGACCCACATGATGTATTTAAGTTACCAAAAATATATAATGTTACACAAATTAATTATCACACCGTATTATTCATAATAGTTTTTTAGTAGAGATAGATAATTAAATTAAATATAAACATTGTTTACAATAAATTTTTTAAACAATATATACAATATTTAATAATTTCAATTTAATCCAAATTTTCAGCAAAAAGAGTATTTAGGCAAAAAAATTCTAATCAAACAAAAAAAGTAAATAAAATCACAAATAATTTCTTTTTTTTTTTACTTAGATCATTTTTATTGAAAAATTATGTATAATTTTATGCATATCTTCAGTATAAATAATTTAACTCAATTGATATGAAGAAAATAATATATCTAACTGAAAAATATCCTGAGTAAATAAATTTATTATATTACATAATATAATGGACAATATTTGTTACTCAATAAAGATTAATTGCTAAAATGGTGCCATAAGTAAAAAAAATTTAAGTACCCTAAACTCGACCCAACCCCAACCCCATATTAACTCAATGTATTTACATAATATATTGGACAATATTTAACTCAATGTATTTTTTAAGTCTTTTTTCATGAGATCTTTCAATGCACAATAGTAATTAATTATAAAAGGAAAGTTTTTAGACAATATTCATAGCATCAAGAGATTTTAGGAAAAACATGCCAAAATGGTACCATAAGTTTTCCAAATTTCCAATTTGGTGCCATAGGTATAGAGTTTTTTTAATTTGGTGACGTAACTTTGCTAATGATTTCCAAAATGGTCCCATCAGACCTTAATCTCCTATTTTGCTGCTAATTAAGGATTTAGATTAATTTATAAGTGCCAACCAGGCTCCATGTAAGCATTGACTACATACTTGGATATTTGACCACTCAAACCCACCCCAAACCATAATACACAAACCACATTAGGTACCCTAAACTCGACCCAACCCCACCCCCAAATTAACATCCAAGCAGCAGTATGATCTCCAATTTCCATTACCTGCATTTGACCAAGTCCAATAGGGGCTGCAGGCAAGGTTGTTAAGATTGAGATCCTATATGGATCGTTTTTCTCTTTGTAAGATCGAGATCGTAGGATCGAATCGGGATCCTAAGATCTTATTATCTTACAATAATTGATAAACTCAATTGTGCATACTAACAAGAAAATGTATTATTTCTCGTGTTATGAATATTGCAAGTTAATTAATACAATACAGTACAAAAACAACACAATTAAAACATACCCCCTCCGTTCCATTAATTCTGTCTCACTTTCCTTTTTAGGAAATAATTAACTACAAACCTACTCTCATCACATCACATCAATAAATAAACTCATTAAAATTTCAAACACACAACTATCACTTCACATATAAATAAATCAATTAAAAATCCAAACTCATTACAATTACATCAATAAATTCCTAATTAAAAAAATAATAATAAATAAATAAATTTTTGGGTCATAGAATGGCGCTCTCTTCCTCTCCGAACTCCGGTTCTCTTCTGTCCATTGCTTCTCCGCCCAATGGTCCCTTGTCGGCGTTTGCTGTTGCTGGTGGTACTAAGCCGTCATTTCGAGACATGGTTTTGGAAGGGAAAAGCCCTTCTCCGTTACCGCTGAAGCTAGACCCAGAGAAGCAATCTCTCATGGTTCTGGATCTAATTGATGGTGATCGGTTAAAGCCTCGCCTCACCTTGGATCAATCTATCAAGGATAGGCTTCGGAAACCATGGGAAGATGGTATCAGTTTTGGATCGAAAGGTTGGGTACACAGCCCTGTTGGATCGACTAACCAAATTGTGGAAGGTTCAGGGAAAATTTGTGATGATTGATCTGGACGCCGGTTACTTCCTGGTGAAATTTGATCAGGCGGTCGATCGTACGAAGGTGCTCAATAATGGACCGTGGATGATTTATGATAGCTATGTGATGATCGTGCCATGGAAACCTAACTTCAAGCCGAGCGAACATTCGCCACAGAAAACCATTGTCTGGGCTAGGTTCCCAAGCCTGACCATTGAGTACTATGATGAATTCATTCTCACAAAGTTAGCATCTTCTTTGGGTACGCCTATAAGAGTTGACGACATGACAAAAGCGGTGGAAAGGGGGAATTTTGCTCAGGTATGCGTAGAGATTAATATACGAATACCGGTGGTTTCAAGTGTGTTGGTGGATGATCAGTGGCAAAAGGTCTCTTATGAGGGATTGCATTTACTATGCACATTGTGTAAACGATACGGGCATACAAGTTCGAAATGTACTTGGTCCAATGTGGATAGATCGGAGAAGGTGACTGTTCCGAAGGCCCCTCCGTGGTGTCTGGTGTGAATTCCGATCCTGGAAATCTCAACAAGGAAGGCACAAAATTAGTGGCGGTAGGGATGGAAACTGACTCTGTGGGTGAGAAATCTGCCCATGATTCGGGGGACTTTACCATTCCTGATAAGGATCCTGTTTCCAAAATTCCCATGCAGCCGTCGGGGGAAGAGTGGATAAAATTTATTAGGAAAAAACATACTGGGCCAAAGAAAGCTAAGGGGCAGTCTCTTGATATCTCTGAACTTTCAGTTTGGTAAGGGCTAGAGTGTGGCCAAGCTATCATTGGGCCATGAGGATGTGGGCCTGTGAGGCTAAACCTATTAATTTTTGGGGTGGCCCAAAAATACTGCTGAGGTGGGGGTAAGAAGGATTCTCAATTTGCTTCCTCTAGCCGCGGAGTGATGGTAAATGGGAGCTCTCTTCCATCCAAAATTGATGACCAAACAAATCCTAAGCGGTCCAGGGCATCTTCAGATGAAGAGGAAGTTAAATCAGGTGGAAATGATCAAGGTCACGAAGCCGTGGCTCAAATGGGGAGACCTCCGGACCATATGCAGTGTTAAGAAGGTCCTCTTATTTCCTCTCGATTGTTATTTATGGATTTTTCTGAATTCAAGATTATGCCGTGGAATGTTGGGGGTATCTGTGGAGTTAATTCTCGTCGTTTCTTGTTGGATTTCTTGCGTCGTTACAATCCAGATTATTCTGCTGTTTTAAACCTCAATCTCCTTTCACTGCTTCTAATAATATGTTTCTATCTGCGGGATACGAATTAGTTTCTGTCCAGGAGGCTATTGGTAGATCTGGGGGTGTTTGGGTGTTGGCTAAGCTGGGAAGTAATTGTCGTATCGAAATCTATGAGGAACGAAACAGACTTATTACCTTTAAAATGACTTTGCATAATGTTTCATGGTTGGCAATGGCAATTTATGCTTCGCCTCGCTATTCGGAGCGTCGTCATAACTGACAAGCTCAAACATTTAGCTCATAATATTCAGGGACCTTGGATGGTGATTGGTGACTGGAACCAAATTCTTGGTGCTAATGAAGTCAATGGAGATCTTTTTAATGCCAATAGGGCTGATGAATTGGGGGAAGTACTCTTTGATTGTGGTTTATCCTCTCTGAACACTTATGGTGGTTCATTCACCTGGACAAGGCCGGTGGGAGAGTCCCAGATTTGCAAACACCTTGACAGAGGAGTTGGCAACTTAGAATGGGTGACTTTATTTCCCTTTGGCTCTGTGCAAGTTCTCTCTAGAATTGGTTCTGACCACTCTCCTCTTTTTTTACGATGTGGTCGGCCTCCAGTTGATAAAATCACTCCTTTTCGGTGGGAAGCTAGGTGGTCTTTACATGAGGGGTATAAGGCGGCTGTAGAGGATGCATGGCGGTCTGATTGACATGAATCGATCCATACAAAACTTAATAAGGTCAAAGCAGCTTCTGTAACCTTCAACAAGACTTGTGGGAGTAACTTTAAATGGAGGAAAATTAAGCTCTTAAAGCGACTTGATGGTATCACACGATCCCTTGAACGTGTGGACTCTATTCATCTTTCGTTGAGCTTAAGAAAGAGTATAAATCTATTCTTGCCCAAGAGGAGATTCATTGATTTCAACGAGCAAGGGAGAAACGGGTTAAATACGGAGACCGTAATACATCTTATTTCCATGCACAGGCTAAAAGTAAACGTCATCTCAATAGAGTTCATGGTTTAACCCTTCCTAATGGTGAGTGGTCTAACGATGAGGCTGTGATCCGTCATCATGGGAGGGAATTCTTTAAAAATCTTTTTGCCGCCCCCCTCATTGATTCCCAGAGTGATAGGAATCTTAATGGAGTTAGGTTGGTAACTCTGTCCCCTCTTCCGGAAGCTAATACAAATGAGATGTTGGCAGAGGTTAGTGAGGATGAAGTTATAAAGGTAGTCATGGGGATGGACAGCTATGCGGCTCCGGGTCCCGATGGTTTCCCGGCATTATACTATAAGCGATACTGGGAGATTGTCAGACCGTGAGTGGTAGAATTTGTAAGACAATCCTTTCTAAACAGGATGTTCTTGAGTAATATTGCGAAGGCATATATTTGTCTCATTCCGAAAGCCCTGATCCCTTCCTCCTTCAAGGACTTCAGGCCGATTACATTATGTATTGTCCTATACAATATCTTGACCAAAGTTCTTGTGACCAGGATCCGCCCAGCCCTTCTTGATTATATCTCCCCTCTTCAGAGTGCGTTTCTTCCGGGCAGGGGACCTGTTGATAACGTTGTCACACTTCAAGAACTTCTTGACTATTTATCCTGTGCATCTAATCGGATCCAGGAAATCATCTTAAAAGTTGGCATCGCCAAGGCATATGATAGTGTGAGGTGGGATTTCTGACATAACTGTCTTCTGGAGTTGGCATTCCCTGATCCTATTATCCAACTGATTATGTACTGTGTATCCTCCCCTTCATACTCAGTTCTTTGGAATGGGGAGGGCTTGGAAGAATTCAAACCTGGCAAAGGTCTTCGGCAGGGGGATCCATATCTCCATTTTGTTTTTGATTGTGATGGAGAAACTCTCAACCACGATTAATCACCCGGTGAATTAAGGAAGTTGGCGGCCAATTCAGCTGGTTAATAATGGAATTGGTATCGCTCATCTTTTGTTTGCAGATGACTTAATCTTGTGTTCTATGGCGGACTATGGTTCTATCAGACTCATTGCTAAAACCTTTGAAGTGTTTGGACTGGAATCAGGGCTGCTTCTTAATCCTCTGAAATCATCTCTTTACATTCCTCCTGCTATCTCGGATCAGTTTAAAGCTTGGATTGTCGACACTCTTCACATTCAAGTTGTTGATAACCTTGGGACATATCTGGGTTTTCCCATGCTTGTGGGAAGGAGACGATGCCGGGATTTTTCATTTATTTTGGATAAAATTGATAGCAAATGAAACTTTTGACAATTTCGTCAACACGAGCTTTTTCAAAAGATAATTACGAAATGAATCCTAATCCCGGTTTAGATTTTTATTTAATGAAACCACATTATGAGGATGGAGTTGGGATTAGGGATATATTTATAGGTTGTCACGTTTTTATTACGCGTGTTAAGAAACTGTGCGCCCGAAGCGCATGGTGTCAAAAATTGCAGTAATTTATAGTAAGACCGGATCGTTCACTGGAGGATGTGCGATAGAAGCAGGGCCCACTTCGTTTTACTAGATTTCCCACTCGTATTGCTCCAATTAGTTTGAAAAGTGATTAATCAACTACTAACTGAATTTAAACTAAATTACAAAAGCACTTAAATCTATTCTACAAAGCACATGAATTCTATTCTAGAAAGCGGGTGAATCTATACTAGAAAGCAAATAAAGTTATTCTAAGAATGCAGTAAATACTATCTGTAGAAGCAATGAAAATTTACACTATGCTAGCTATGAAGCTGATTCATAGTTTGGACAGAAGGGAGAGGAAGAAAAGAATAAAAATTGGACAAGATTTGGATAAGGCATAATTAAGCTTCCATTTTAATACACAGATCTTTGGTTGAGATAATCCTGTCAGACAGCTAATTCTCATGCTCTCAGTGTTGAATTCCCTTTAATAGACAGGTACTTACAACATGAGTTCACATGTTCTTAAGACCACAGATTCTAAGATACCACAGATTTGTAACTGTCCTGGCCTGGGTATGTTACTTCGTCTGTGGTGGACAAGCAACACCTGACAAATCATTTATTGAAGTGCCAAGTACTACTATCATTCTCCCATGTCACACCCAAAGATTCTAATCAAGCCTGAACTATCCCTTAACTATCAATCCTAGTAGTAGTTACACAACTCTCAATACAACTGAGTGGCCTCTAATGAAAGCGTTTAAAAGAAAGCGATAAAGAAAGCATTTAAAATCCTATCACTCGGAGGTTTTGAAGGTCTGACCCTGGTAGTAAAAGACAGCCCCCAGTCATGGTGACCAGGTGTGGATCAAGAATTCTCGGCTCTCGGTGAACCGCTCGCAGTGTTCACTTCCTTCCGAGTGGTTATGAGATACAAACTAATGAAACGAACTAATAAATTAGTTCGTTCCGGATGTACTCACTCAGGACTCAAAGGTAGGCTTTGGCAGAAGAGGATAGTGGTTGAAAGGAACTCAACCCTATCTTAGAAAATAACCAAGGCCTGGATGTTGTTCCTCTAAGATTATCTACTACACTGTATTTGAATCCAAGTGGACCCCATCTCGGTGTAATAATTAATCTCGGATTCCCAACAAACAGCAATTTTGGAAAATAATAAATTTGAAAACCATTCCCTAAACAGGTACTAGACTCTCAATTAAAACACAGATCCTTTCAGTCTAGATGAGACCTAATTGCTGACTCTGCTTCTAATTTCCCAAAATCAACCCTTGACAGAATATGAACTAGTCATAACTGAGGAATTTATCCCTTACTCAGATCCGGATTTTATAAAGGAGATTTTGTTGGAAATTTAATATGCAATATCTGTTTAAATCTAGACTTCTAATGTCCAAGGGAAGGATCCCAAAATATTATAGACCACATTAACTACATAATAGTAGCATGCATACGGATATAATGAAGTGTAAAATGAATTGACCCAAAATATACTGGCGGGTCTAGAAAGAAGATGAAACACAAACATGAAGTGGTCAGAGGACCAAAGTAATGGCAGAATAATCGGGTGGACTGCAAACATCTACTGTCCAATTTCCCAATTACTCGGATAGAGCGAATTTAGATAGCTTAAACCCTATAATGGCAGTGTCAATGCCAGTTGGGCCTCCACTATCTGTGAATTCAGATAAAAACCTACATGCTTCTTTTCTGTAATGATCATTAGTCAGCATTGACAGATGTTGACTGATTCACACTACAGATTAGAATTTGGGTTTGGAAATTAAGATAAAAAAAAAGAAAACTGTATCCGGATAGGAGTCAGCTGAGCAGCTATTATAATCCCGGATGGACGAACCGCCAAGGCTTCCACTGACTGCTATCCAGATCATGCAAAATAACACTTAGTAACTAATACCCAGAATACGAGCTAGTTTATCCGTGAGGGAATACCCGCCAACATTAGTCTGATGTATTCTTCACTAATTGTTACACACAATACAGAAAGACAAGATGGAAATAAAATAAAAACAAGGCCTCGTATGAGAGACATTGGTTTCTCATGCAAGGTTATGGAGCTAATCCATAGTTGATGACCTAAATAATCCCTCCTACCATAATTAATTACAGTCCGGATTATCTGTTTAAGGCATCATGGTTTTGTTTATAGAAGAATGTTTTAATGACAATTGAACAAATATCCTTTAATCATAACAATTAGTGATTTAATCATTGCTAATTACAATCATTAATCATTAATGACTAGAGGGTTCAATTAATTAAGTGATGGAAATGGAGAATCAAAATTTCGGCAGCATAACGCCTTATATTGCAATTTTGGGATATTACATCGTAATCCGTAGGATTAAGATGTGAGTGTTTGCAATATAATAGAGGATAAGAAATCAGAATTTTTGGGATCAAATAGAAGAGAGGACTCTGTCGAGAAACCATAAATTGTGTTATGAGCCTAGACCCGCGACATGGGTACCTCGACAGGTTTTCAGAAATTTGGCAGAGTTTCACCTTGTGTCGCTAAGCAAAAGTGTGTCGCGAGGCGTGACCTCGCGACAGGAGTCTAGCGAAAAAAGGGTTTTCTGAGAATTTTCAAAGTATTGGCTCCCAGTCGCTAGTCTGGAAATTGTGTCGCGAGGCGTGGCCTCGCGACAGGTTGTCCAGCGACTGGGTTTTCAAAATATTGACAAGACATAATTTTCTGTCTCGGAATAAAAGTGTGTCGCGAACCGTGGGTTCGCGACAGGGGTGTTCCGCGACAGAGGCCATGCAGAAAAATTGCAAGAATTTGGTCCTCAGTCGCTAAGCAGGTGTTGTGTCCGCGAACCGTGGGTTCGCGACAGGAGTGCCTCGCGACCGAGGGTTTCAAAATATCAAGACAGGTGTCCCTAGACACTCTTGTCGCGAAACAACCTTCCTGTCGCTAGACGTGGTCTCGCGACAGGGGAGGCGGTTGGCGACAGGGATGGTTCAGGACACAAGTCAGTAAAAGCAGAAATGAACAGTGGCATGCAAACAGCGTGATCCCATCCTATTTCATATTAAAAAGCTATTCTAAGCTAAAAACAACCAAACATAATTTAAAATAAGCAAGAACATGCTTGAACATAAATAAACTAAACTGGAACAGTATTTAAAATAAAGCAAAATCCTAATCTAAGGTTTGATCATACACATACATAACATCATAAATAAAAATAGCAACAGTAAGCATAATAAGGGGAAATGGGGGTCAAATGACCCCAAAATGAAAATGAAAGCATTAAATCCATGGGGTGTGAGACTCATTTCATAGTTTGGGACACATTTAGTGAATGTTCTCCCATTTTATTAAGTGGGTATGTTAATACCCATGACTTGGGTATTACAAAACCCTTAAAAACAAAGTTTAGAATGAAAAACATGGTATTAAACTGGCTAACTATCTACTGAAACAGTAAAACACAAAACAAAACACTAAACTAAGCTAAACTATGGACATAATTAAATAATACAAAAAATATAAAGACTAAACTACACTACCTAAGAACTGGACGCCTGATTCTGCCTTCAAGAGAATGAAATTCTAACCAAAAGCTCCTGTCTCAAGGGAATCACCTCATATTTATAGAAGTGAAACCCTAGGCCCATGGGCCTTGGTCTGAAGCCCATTGTGTCTCAAGACATCACACACATCACATTGTGTCGCGGAACAACACTGCATGTGGCAAGGCTTCTCGACAGGGTCTTAGTCTTCAATTTGTGTAACTGTGTCGCTATCCATGCCTGTGTCGCTAGGCAATGGATCGCGACCGGGAACTGGGGACATGGCTTCTTCTCCAGTGTTGGTGGCGTGGAACCTTCATGTGTCGCTAGACCATGCCTCGCGACACAGGCCTAGCGACACAGTCTATCTGGACTGGTCTCTTCTTCAAGCTGCATGTTGTGTCGCCAAACCTTCCTGTGTCGCGAGGCCATGGACCGCGACACAGGAGCTTCCGCGACCGGGTGTTCCTGGACACGCTGAATTGGGCCAGATGGGCCGAAATTGTTCTTTTTTGTGGGCTTTTCTTTCTTTTCCCATCTTTTCTGTTCCTTTTTCTTTTCTTTTCTTTTTCTCATGTTTTTGGATTTTTCTAACATAAATGTGTAATAAAATTACGTATTTATGCATTTTTCATACCAGCTCAATATTTTTACAATTATGCATAAATCAGTCCAATTCAACTGCTTTCTTATTTAATATAAGACCGGAATGCGCTCAAATGCCCGTTTTAGACACGGAAATGGATTGAAAATAATGGTCATTTCTGGCCATTATCAGCAAACTTGAAGGATGGGCTAGCAAATTATTGAACAAGGCAGGGAAGATGACTTTGTGTAAGGTTGTCCTTTCATCCATTCCGACTTATTTCATGCAACTGCATTTGTTTCCTAATGCTGTTTGTGATGCTATCGATGGAAGAATAAGCCGATTTATCTGGAAAGACAACACTGGCAAGGGTATTCACCTTGTTAGTTGGGCTAAGGTTGCCACTCCTCGTAGCATGGGAGGCCTTGGCTTGCGTCGTGCAAAAGAGATGAATATTGCACTCCTAGGGAAACTTGTCTGGAATACTATTCACTCCCCAACTAAACCGTGGGTTCAGCTCCTGAAAGGAAATGAGAGGGAAGTAGATTTCTTACTGTCTCCTCCGCAATCCTCTAAATCCTACATCCTGAAAGTGTTGAACAAAATTATTCCGTTGCTGGGGAATGGTTTTAAATTACGCGTTGGTTGTGGGAATATCTCCCTTTGGTTTTCTAGTTGGTGGAAGGGTACTCAACTAGGTCCGTTATTACCGTTTGTCGCCACTCAAGACTTGGATTTGAAAGTCAGGGATGTGGTGGTGGAAGGTAAGTGGAATTGGGAGAACATTTACACTATGATACCTGAGGATATTCTCGAGAATATCAGCGCTGAACCCCTCCCCCCCCCCAGTTGCATTCGTCGGCTGCTGACTGTTGGGTTTGGAATATGACTAAGTCTGGCAAATACTCTGTTGCTTCTGCTTATGATTTTCTTGCTGCTAATGAGGGTGTGGATTCTGATTGGCAATGGATGTGGAAAACAGGTACCCCTGCGAAATTTGGGTTTTTAATTTGGCTCATCTCACATAACTATCTTCCTGTCAATGGCCTCCGGTATCATCGTAAGATGGCTTCTTCTCCTCTTTGCACTTTATGTGGGATCCATATTGAAACTTAGACTCATTGTATGTTCTATTGTGATTGGGCTAAGATGATTTGGAGGGATCTTAAAATCCTCATCCCAAATGATTGTGAAGGTATCCATAAAAATGATATTAGGAGATTCTTTTTAGCTATGCCTCGGCATTATGGCTCTTGTTTCCTAACTGCCATTTGGAATATATGGCTTGAACGGAATGCTAGAATCCTTCGAGGTACCCAAAGAACGGGATGGAGTACTAAAAGGGAGATCTATCATATGGCGTTAGATCTAGATAATGCTAGGCAGCCCCTCATTGCTCCAACTGACCGTATGGTTCAATGGAATGGCCAGGGAGCGACCGGTACCATTTTACATGTTGATGGTAGTTCGATGGGAAATCCAGGGAGATCTGGCTTTGGTTTTGTAATTCGTAATGAAGATGGGCACTGGCTTGGAGGGGGTTGTGGCTTTCTTGGGTTTCAAACCAACACCTTTGCGGAATTGACGGCCCTGGCGAAGGGTCTCGAATTTGTCTGCCAGTCGGGAGCTCTTGATATTACCTGTTACTCGGACTCTAAAATGGTGATTGAGATGCTGAACTCTCCCTCAGACTTCCATCCTCTGGCCGGCCTCATCCTATATATCCAAGACTTGCGTTCTTCATTGGGAAATTGCCCTATTTATCATGTTCTTCGGGAGGGGAACAGTTTCACAGATGCGTTGGCTAAACATGGTGCGTTGATCCAAGATTTCTACACGACCTGGGCTTTCCCTCCGGATTTTGTCCGAGGGAGCATAGCGGCGGATGCATCCGGCGTGGGGTTCTCGCACCTCTAGTTGTGTTTGTTTTCTTTTGAGACTTTTGTTTTTCTTGTTTTTCCTTTTCTACTTGTTTCCTGGCTTCGGCTCCTCAAAAAAAAGTTCCTAATTTACCCTCACTTTATCCCTAATCTATCCCTACATTAAATACTAACAATCCCCACATAAAATACTGTGCCCAAAAATTTTGGGACGCTTTAAACGGGACGAAGGGAGTAAAATATTTCCACATACATACAGATTATGTTTGTTTTACACATTATACATAAGGAGTACACGTTCTTAAGTTTAAAATTAAAGAAAATAAGTTATTCTGATCCTAAATCATAAAATACTACAAAAATTTTATGCGTTTAAGAGGGTATGATCGTAAGATCGTAGAAGCGTTTAAGAGAGTATGACCATAAGATCGTAACATTCTACGATCAGGATCGGGATCTTATCCAGGTCTTAATAATTTTAAGATCCTACAAGGATCAGGATCGTTTTAGAGAGGTGTGATCGTAAAATCGTAAGATCCTAAGATCAGGATCGAGATGTTAACAACTATGGCTGCATGTCCCACCTCTTAATTAACTCATCTTCCCCGCCAGCCTCTTCCTTGGAGGAAACATTTCAAGAACGAAGCAAATCAGAAAAGGACTCAGAATCAACGTCTTCTTATTAGGTATACGACCTGCTCTTTCAATTGCTCGGTGTCCGACAACCGGAGAGGCGGAGGAGAAGGCGGAGTCGGAGGTGGGCGAAGGCGGGCGCATACGGATGCCCCAAATGTTTATTGCTCCGTCGACACCACCGTCCGTTTTCGTTGCCCGAAGCCCGTCGCGGGCGGATGCACGAAGGATGGGGGCTGCCGCCGCCAGAGCCGCGAGGGATAAGGTCGCCCACTGCCTCGATGTCATCCGTTGTAGCTGATAATGGCCAGAAATGTCCATTATTTTCAATCCATTTCCGTGTCTGAAACGGGCATTTGATCGCATTCCGGTCTTATATTAAATAAGAAAGCAGTAAAATTGGACTGATTTATGCATATTTGTAAAAATATTGAGCTGGTATGAAAAATGCATAAATATGTAATTTTGTTATACATTTATGCTAGAAAAATCCAAAAACATGAGAAAAAGAAAAAGGAAACAAAAAGATGGGAAAAGAAATGAAAACCCACAGAAATTTGATATTTTCAGGAAATTACGACGCTAGCCACAACTACGACGCTGAGCATGTATAGCGTCGTAGCCGAGCATAGCGTCGTAGGCAGAAATGGAGACAGAACTTTGAAGGAAGAACTACACTGAGCCAGCAAAACGTCGTACCCAAGTGTAGCGACGTAGCAGAGGACTGCGTCGTAAGCTGTCCATTTGGAGACAAAGAGTGTTTTGAGATGGAAGACTACGACGCAGTACCCATAACGTCGTAGTAAAGATAGCGACGAAGTCAAGTATAGCGTCGTACCAAGCTGCAGAATTCAAATTCAAGGGCCTGGGGGCCCATGGGCCTAGGGTTTCTCACCTATATATAGAGGTGTTGACTCCCAGGTCTTATCACTTCACCACATTCCAAACTTGAAGGCAACTGGAGTTCTTGAGAACAGTGTAGGTTAGTTAGAGTAGTTAGTTTTATTTTTTTTGTATTATTTACTTTATGCATCTAGCTTAGTTTAAATTCTTGCATAGATTAGTGTTATTTTGAGACTTCCAGTTTAGTGTAGCCAGTTTTATACTTATTTCAGTTTTGTTAAACTTATATTTAGGTTTGAAATACTCAAATGATGGGTATTATCAAACCATTTGTTATAAAATGGGAAGTTAAGCTTCAAAAGTGTCCCAAAACATGAAATGGAAAGGATTCCATGGATTTACTTGCTTTATTTTTGGTTTAATGACCATTTGGTCATTTTATTTTCTTTTGCAAATGGATTTTCTGTCTTCTTTCTCTTTTTGGGTTCTTATGCATGTTTTTATGGTTGAAAACCCTCATTTGGGTTTGTGGTTCATGGGTGTGTGTTTTTAGCCTATTTTATCATGTTTTGACGCATTTTGGCTTAATGTTTTCATCTTATTTTACTACTGTTCTTACACTGATGAACCATAAACTTGAAAACAGGGTTTGCAATCGTAGAGATTGCATTACCCGACCAAAAACACAATCTGGGGTAGCTGTGACGCTAACCGCCCTACGACGCTACCCAAGGATAGCGACGTAAAGGAGGGTTTGACGTCGTAGTTGCTTCAGACTTAAGAAAATTTGCCCTACGGCACTAGAGCCTACGACGCTATCCTTTGATGGCGTCGTAATTTTTGTCTAAGGTCGTAGGACCCCAAAACCCTTCATTTTCATAAAAACCCATTTACGACGCTCTGACCACGACACTATCCTAGGATAGTGTCGTAATTTAGTGCATAACGTCGTAGTTCCCCATTTTATCAACTCTTCAGAAAATCCACCTACGACGCTACACCTACGACACTATCCTAGGATAGCGTCGTAATTTAGTGTATAGCGTCGTAGCACTTCTTTCTTTATCAAAAACTCTTTCCTCAATACGACGCTAGACCCTACGACGTAACCATGTTTAACGTCGTAGGACATGCATAGCGTCGTGGTCCCTCAATTCTAAACTCCCATGCACGACATCAACACCACGACGCTGTCTTAGGATAGCGTCGTACATAAACTCTTTAAACACCAAAATCTTTATCTCTTTCACCAATCCATGACGACGCTGTCCCCACGACGCTGTCCTAGGACAGCGTCGTAAAATCTGTATAGCATCGTAATTGGCAGTTTCTGCCAGATTTCCATTTCTCCATTCTCTTCATTAATTAATTGAACCCTTAAGTCAATAATTAAGGATCATGATTAGCAATGATTGAGATCGATAATTACCTTGATTAAAGGATCTTTGTTCAATTCTCCCTAAAATATTTTTCTATAAACAAAACCTTAATGCCTTAAGTAGATAATCTAGACTGTAATTAATTATGGTATGAAGGATTATTTAAGACATTAATTATGGATTAATTCCATAACCTTGCATGAGAAAACCAATGTCTCTCATACAAGGCACTGTCTTTATTTGTATTTCCTTTTATCTTATCTTTTTCGTGATGTATGAATAAACAGTGAGAGATATTGCAGAATAATGTTGGCGAACAGTCCCTTCACAGGGAAATGAAGTAGCCCGTAGTCTGTATATTAATTACTGTTTGTTATTTTGCATGGTTTGGATAATGATTAACGAGGTCAGGCGAACGGTCCTTTCACCGGGAAATGAAGTAGCCACTCGGTTAATTATTGTCCAAATACAGTTTTATTCTCTTTACCTTAATTTCCAAAACCCAAATTCTACTCTGTGATGTGAGTCAGCTAATATCTATCAATATTAGCTAATAAGCATTACTGAGAGGAAGCATGTAGGTTTTTATCAGAATTCGCAAACAGTAGGGGCTCAACTGGTAGTGACACTACCATTTTAGGGTTTTTTGCTGTTTAAATTCGCTCCATCTGAGTAATTGGGAAGTTGGAAAGCAGATGTTTACATTCCACCTAATTACTTTGCCACCCTTTTGGCCTCACGGCTACCTCATTCTGTGTCCCGCGTTCTGTCTAAACCCACCATTATATTTTGGGTTGATTAATTTTACACTTCTATATATTCTTATGCATGATATTATTATGTAGCTACTGTGGTCCATAATATTTTGGGATCCTTCCCTTGGATATTAGAAATCTGGATTTAAAACAGATATCGCATATTAAACTTCCAACAAAAATTCACTTATAAAATCCGGATCTTTGTAAGGGATAAATTCCTCAGTTATGTCTAGTTCATATTCTGTCAAGGGTTTAACTTTGGGAAATTAGAAGCAGAGTCAGCGATTAAGTCTCTTCTAGACCGAAAGGGTCTGTGTTCTTATTGAGAGTCTAGTACCTGTTTAGGGAATGATTTTCACATCTATTATCTTTCCAAAATTGCTATGTGTTGGGAATCTAGTCTTAACTGTCACACCGAGATGGGATCCACTTGGATTCAAATACAGTGTGATAGGTAATTCTAGAGGAACAATGTGTAGGCCTTGGTTATTTTCTAAGATAGGGTTGAGTTCCTTTCAACTGCTATCCTCTTCTGCCAAAGTCTATTTTTGAGTCCTGAGTGAGTGCATCCGAAACGAATTAGTTTGTATTTCATAATCACCCGGAAGAAGTGAACACTGCGAGCGGTTCATCGAGATCCGGGAATTCTTGATCCACATCCGGTCATCATGACTGGGGGCTTTCTTTTACTACCAGTACGAAGCTTTTGAAACTTCCGAGTGATAGGATTTTAAATGTTTTCTTTACTGCTTTCTCTTAATCGCTTTCGTAGAGGTCACTCGGATGTGTCTCTAGATCTTCTAACTGCTACTAGGATTGAGAGTTAAGGATAGTTCAGGGCTTGATTAGAAACTTTGGGTGTGACATGGGGGAATGATAGCAGTACTTGGCATTTCAACTAATGATTTGTCAGGTGTTGCTTGACCACCACAGATGAAATATCATACCCTGGCCGGGGCAGTTTTGAATCTGTGGTATCTTAGAACTTGTGGTCTTAAGAACATGTAAACTCACACTGTAAGTACCTGTCTGTTAAAGGGAACATGGTGCTGAGAGATTGAGAATTAGCTTTCTGACATAATTATCCCAAACAGAGATCTGTGTATAAAAATGGAAGTTTAATTATGTTTTATCTAAACCTTGTCCAATCTTTATTCTTTTCTCCCTGTCCATTCTGTCATCATTTTGAATCAGCTTCATAGATAATATAGCATAGATTTACAGCTTTTATTATGTTTGTGGAATCATTCCATCTGCTCTTTAGATTCAATATTAGCATGTTCTTTAGCTTATTTAATTGCTTTCATAGTGTAGATTAAATTCAGTCATGTAGTTGTTAGTCCAACTTCAAAACTGATTTGAGCAATACGAGTGGAAAATCTAGTAAAACGACGTGGGACCTGCTTTTATCGCACATCCTCCAGTGAACGATCCGGTCTTACTATAAATTACTGCAATTTTTAACACCGTGCGCTTTCGGGGGCACAGTTTCTTAACACGAGTAATAAAAACGTGACAACCTATAAATATATCCCTAATCTCAATTCCATCTTCATAAATTGGTTTCATTAAATAAAATTGAAAACTAGGATGATTTATTTTCAGAAAATACTCATACAGTGGGAACTTGTCAAAAGTTTCATGGCCGGGGATTTTCGTCGTGCCGTTTGAAATCAAGTTTCCCACATGAGTAATAAAAAGTGAAATATATCCTTAAACCCCTTTCCCATGAATCATAATTCTTTTCATTTAATAAATTCAAACTTGATTTATTTTATAAAATACTCGTGTTAATGAAACTTGTCAAAAGTTTCAGTAGCCCTGGGGCCGCCGCCTGGAGTCATCGCCGAATGAGGATATAGAGGTTCTTCGGTCTTGATTTTTTGGGGAAAAAAGGCTGCTATTTTTCTTTTGCAGAATGGAGAGGATGCAATTTTGCTGTGTTTTGGAAAAGAGCAGGAAGACGATGTTTTCCGATCTCTGGTTTAAGGTAATTTTTTGGCTTAATTTGGGGTTGGGTTGGGTCGGGTTTAGGGTAACTAAGTGTGTTGGGTATTATGGTTTGGGGCGGGTCAAGATTTTTGGTGGTCAAATATTAGTCAATGGCCTAAGTGGAGCCTAGTTGGCACTTATAAATTAATGTAAATCCTTAATCAGATGACACGTAAGCAAAATAATAAATTAATGCTTGATGGGACCATTTTGGAAATCATTAACAAAGTTATGGCACCGAATTATAAAACTCTATACTTATGGCACCAAATTGAAAAATTGGAAAACTTATGGCACCATTTTAGCATTTTTTTTTCCACAGATTTTATATATTATAGGTTTTCTTCGGTACCTTATCTAGTTAATACTATCTTGTTTATTTTTATTTATGTGCATATACTACATTTTTTCGCATGTTTTTGTTCTTTTTATATTTTCTTCGTCATAATAATTTTCTTTTCAAGGTTTCCACACGAATTTTCTCATCATTAGTTACACCATTTGAGTTTTTTCCTTTATATAAATATTAGTTACACCAGTGGCACGTCAGCGTCAATTGATATTAGGGGTGGATGAGATGGATTCGGAAATCAAGCATAATTATTACACCATTTGAGTTTTTTCCTATATATAAATATTTTTTTATATATTTATAAATATATAAAAAATTATAAGTATTTTTTTATATAATGGATGTCGTATTGGTTTATAATGGATGACATCCATTATAAATATTTTTATAATGGATGACATCCATTATATATATTTTTTTTTATAATGGATGACATCCATTATAAATATCAAGCATAATTATAAATATTTTTTATATAATTTATAAATTATAAATATATAAAAAAATATTTATATTTATTTATAAGTATATTTGTATAAAAATACATTTATATTTATATTTGAGTTTATAAATTAAGAAGTAAGTATACAATATACTACTATTTACTCCCTCCGTTATTTATTAGATGACATTTTAGCAAAAATCACACATACCAAGGAATGTCATTATTATTGGTTAATTTTCACTTTTACCCCTATTCTAGAAAAAAGTAAAATTGAAGTGGTGAGATATTGCACAATATTCTAGGAATAATATTTATGAAAAGATAAGGGTAATATTGGAAAAGTATGATATAAATATGTAAAATGACAACTATTTTGGAACGCTTTTTAGTTTCTATAAGGACAACTAAAAAGGAACGGTATGAGTAACATGTCATTTTTGGTAATTTGCGTATTTCAAAAACACTTTTCACTTTTACACACTCAAACACACTTTTCGGAAAAATGCACTTTTAAAAAATTTCATTCAAACACAAAAGTTACCTACTTCTGTTTTGGCTTCAATTTCTGCTTTTACTTTTGAGTTCTGCTTTTTTTCAAAAACCTATCCAAATGGGTTCTAAATGAGATAAATAAATTTATTTAACCTAATTTCATATTAATATGGTACGATTAGAACACATGATTAATCATGAGTCCGATATTATAGTACTAAATGGTAGGATTATAATCTCACTTTAAGTGGTGTGATGGAATTTCCATCCTTTTAAGCATGGAATTATTTAATGAATCAAAATGAGCATAATATTAATTATTATGGGATGTGATTAATTAATTCTAGTGGGATTAATTCGGTTACTGTGGTGAATGTAAAAGATTCTGCATATGTACTGAATTTTTATTAATTAATCTATATTTGGATGGATTAAGGCCCTTTATACAAGGAGCATTGATTATAAACGGAAATTAATACTCCCTCCGTCCCACTCCAAGTGTCTTGTTACTGTTGGGCACGAGAATTAAGGTAGAATTGGTTTGTGTGTATATGGTGGGGTCCACATAGTTGTTGGAGGGGAAAATTATTTCTATTTATAGAAAGAAGACATTTGTAATGGGACATTCAAAAATAGTAAGTAGGACATTTGGAATGGGACGGAGGGAGTATAATTCTATGAAATGGAATTAAATTAGTCAATAATCTTATATACCCATATTTGATTTGAAAGATAGATAAGGTTGGGGTTTCATTCCCCATCTGCCCTCTGCCCATCCCCTTTATATATTTGTTAATTGGGTGCGATTGTTGCACGCCCGCACGTGAATGTGGACCATTGATTTCAATCGGACAGTCATAAATTCATAAGGGTATAATTGTCAAAAAAATATATATTCGTTTCTTTATTTATCAAAATCACAAAAATGTTGATGAGATAAGCATATATGTCTTTGAAATATACTCTAGCATGTCACTGAGAAGTACTATATCAAGTCGCTGAATTGTGTTGGCCCTGTCGCTCAATTTGCATAGGTCATGTCGCTGAAATGTGTATGCTCTGTCGCTGATATGCGTTCAAATGCACAGAACTATGTCGCTGATATATATAAAATTGTGTAATTGAAATGAATAAAATAATGTCGCTGAATTGCATATCTCATGTCGCTGAATTCTATTGGTTATGACGTTGAATTGTGAGAAGACTCGTCGATGAGATGCGTTTAAAATCGCAATGAATTTCGACCGGCTCTAACTTCAAACATCGCTGAGATGGATATAGTAATGTTGCTGAATTGCATATTCCATGTCGCTGAATTGTATTGGCTCCGTCACTGAATTGTGAGAATGCTCGTCGCTGAGATGCGTTTAAAATCGCAATGAACTTCAAACGGCTCTAACTTCAAACGTCGCTGAGATGAATATAATATCATCGCTGAATTGCGTATCCCATATCGCTGAATTGTATTGGCTCTGTCGCTGAGTTGTGTATGTCATGTCGCTGAATTGTATATCCTATGCTGCGAATTCAATAAATTAAATATCTATAAGTAAAAACAAAACTAACCCTACAAATCATTTCAACCGTTTGATCATGAAATTGATCAATGCTATGGACGGCCATCCACTCGTCGGCACGGAACGTCGTCCGCACCATAACAAAGGTCTTTGTTAATTTGTATGATTTGGACTCCAAACTCGAAGGGTCAAGTTTTCTATAAAATATATATCTCTAGTATATATATATGCGAAACAAGTTACTGTGCTTAGGAACTTGCAATGTGAAATTTCAGTTTTGTCCTTGTAGTCCTTTTCCCTTTCACTTTTCTTTCTCACCTCAGTGCTTCACTTTTCTTCTGCGATTTCCCCTTTCAGATTTCGGCCAAGCCCGTTCGCCCTGCTCCACGCCCCCTGCTCTCTGCGTACACCCGCGTCTCCACCCTACCCATTCATCAGCTGTTGCGACCGTGCATTGGGAGGATCGGCGGCGGTTTGGTTTCTTTGATTCGGTTTGGTTTCTTTGATTGTAAATTTCAATTCTTGGTATGTGTGCGTGTTTGTTTGGCTCCATTATTGATGTGTGGGTGAATTATAATACAGTATCATTTTAATTTTGTTTATCTTGGTGGAAAATGTACGAATGTGTGTGTATGTATGGCACAGACGCGGGAATTTTAGGAGTGTGGGTTTTATTTATGGCTTGATTTTTGGTTTTTTGGGTAAAGCAGGGCAAAGATAGATGAAAATTGAAGGATGAACGATGCCGGTGCTGCGTGGCGGAGCGCGCAGAGGCCGAAGAGGGAAGCAGCAGGCACTGCCAAACAACGACGATAACAATAATCAGAATCAGGGGAATAACACTGATCAGGAAATTGAGGATAACACTGCTATCGCTACCCGAACGAGGAGGCGGCGAAGCGCGGCGGCGCCATTACCGCCGGTTGATGACAATATAGTCGATGCGGCGGCAGTTGTTCCTATGGCAGAAAAAGCTGAAGAGAAGGGCCGGGGATTGGAGGAGAAGAAAGAGGAGGCGGACGAGAAAATGATGAACGATTGCGATAGTGGGGAGAAAAGCCTCGACAAGGGGAATGCTGGTGATGACGGATTAGCTTCGCCTATCCCAGATAAGGTGAGTACCTTCTTAAATAATGTTTTTCCTGAGATTTGATCTTTATTGATTCTAGGATTTTTTGTTAAAAAAAAAAAGAAAATTGGTTTTTTGATTGCAATTGTAATATAAAAAAAAATAGTGACAGAGGGTTTTTGCATGCTTGTATTCTGTTATTGAGATTGAATCTGAACCTGAAAATTTAGATAGGCCGAGGGAGGAAAATAATGAGATTTTATGTTCCTTTCTAACTCAACTTTCTGAAATTTTTTCCTATCAACGATTGCTCATTTAAAAAGAGTGTCGTCCATGATTAGTGATTTAGATTTGCTTAGAATTTTCCTTCCACATGTCTAAATCAAGGTGGAAAAACTTGTGATGTAACAGAAATATGTCCCTGGTTTCCTTTTCACGGCCCAAGTGTTGATAAAAGAATTTGAAAGGAAACTTTCATGCCTTGAAATGAATCTTGGGACAATAATTTATTTTCGCATAAACTTCAAGATTCTTTAAGTGAAATCTGCATGCAATTTTCTTCTGTTGGAGAGTATAATAATGAAATAATTCTGGTTAATCGTTTATTAGTCAAGAAGATGCATATAAACATTGACCTTCTGAAATTCTGATTTTGAAAGAGGTTTGGTTTGAAATGGACAATATCTAACTGTTTATCTAATATCTTGTATTTACTTTGCAGCTGTGTTTTGTGATTCGTGGTTCCCGAGTTTATATACCAGTAACAACTTTGCCAAAGTTTGTGCATCTTGAAGGAAAGCAGATCTGGTGTTAGTCATCTTGCACACAAGAAATTCTTGTTTGGTATTCTTGATCCTGTTTAGAGCTTGTTTCATCTTTTTCCAGTGTGATAGTTTTCTGAAAATCAATGCCCTACAAGATCATGGAGATTTCTAGCAATAAATTATGTATTCTGTCTGGTGTGAATTTTAGACTTTAGAAATCTATCTCGTGAGATCAATTTCAGTTGTAGTTTTAGAAAAAGATTAAAATATTGGACTTATTGAAACCAATGGAGCCACCAATGAAACGAAGGGCTGGTTTATGGATTGTTCAAGCAGGAAGAGGGTCATATCGGGGAAGTTAGTGTTTGTTTGGGTTTTGCTTGGTTGTGTTTTTGTTGTAGTGAATGGTTATTTAAAAACCTGAAAACGATGGCAATTAGTGTCTTGCAGACATTCCTCCATAGTCTTTGCTGCAATTCACCTTGGAGTTATGTAGTCTTCTGGAAGCTTGAGCATCAACATGAGATGTAAGTCAATTCCAACCTACTCCTTAACATTGTCCTAGAATGAATGTTTTTGGTTGAAGGTAGTTTTAGTGTCACATAGGAAAGAAAAGTTTGAATTAGTCATGATATAATGTTTAGTTATTTACTACTTGATAAAAGGTTCAAGTTAGAATGACCTTTTTTTTTTTCAATGCATTTAGTACTCACAACAAAAACACATTAAAACCTTGTACACTATGATAAAAGTTAGAGTTGCTGAGTTTCTTTTTAAAGCATTTTACTGGTAGATGTCAATACTTCATTGCTTCGTAATTATTTCTATTTCTTCCTCTTCTTTCTGCTCTTTTTGCTCTTTCTATTTCCATTTTAGGGTTCTTGTAATTCAGGTTCAATTTGTGCACAGGGGAGAAAACGACGATGGTGAAGTGTAATCATGGTGGAATTGCTCTCAAAATCTGTTCCATTTCTTTATAGTTGAGTTTTGTTGATGTTGGAATTCCTTGCCTAAGTACTTTATGGTTTTGGTTGAAGAATATGTGCAAATGTGGGTAGGGATTTCTTAAATTGTTGAGTCATTGGTGAAAATTGGTCTTGTGCTAATGATTTTCTCTATTATCAATTGGGAACTAATCTCAATTATCAAGTCATACATTTGAGTCCATGTAAGACAAACAATTATTATTGTAATTCGGGGAGGCATGCTCCTTAGCCTCGGTTCTATTTTTTTACTAAGTTAAATTTGGTCAAACTTTTGTATGATTCTTCTACCTTTTGGAAACTTAAATCAGCAACACATTAGATCTTCACAGTACGACGAGAAAGCCAAAACTTAGCAAATAATTAATTGACTAAAATTTGCAGTGAGTCTTTATAGGCTTATGCTTAGTTTCTTTTCTTTTTTGCTTGACCTTTTATTTCAGTTCTTAAAGAAAGCGCTCCTTCTTCAATATCTCATCATTATTCTCGAAAGGGACTTCGTGCCTCGTACTATTGTTTATCAAGGTAAGACGATGTTTTTTTCTTTTCATTTTCAATATGTGCTTTTACAGTTACTTTGAAGCTCATGTTATTGCAGAAAATGTGGACTAGATCCTTCAGAGGGAGTCAATTCTGAATATGCTTCTGGTATGCTTTAATAATTGAAGCAAAGTAATAATATGTAACTCAGGTTTCAAATAATCTGATCATGGCATTTTATTTTGTACCCTCCAGGTTTCGGTAGCTATCTGATCACTTTCTGGATAAAAGCAAAGATTATGTTGTTGCTGAACATCAATATTTCTGAATGTTTCCAAATGTTCGTTTGTGGCTGGACTATTCCCTCCACTTCCTGAAGAGAAACAAATCTTCAAACAAGTCTTCTAGGTTTTCATCAATAGGTTCTCGCTTTTATGTATGTCTGTTGGTTCATATTCATAAATAACACAATTTCCGTACATATAGATAACACTCTTTTATTTTTTCTCAACCGGCGCGGCAGCGTAGGCGCGCGTATCCGAGCGATTTCTAGTATATATATATATATATATATGCCCATATTGTTTTTTTTTTTTGAAAAAAAAAGGGAAATACAGATATTGAGTATAATTAATGTGAGCAGAAAAAGACAAAGCCTTATCCCCGAGTTATACTACTGCTTTAATCCCACTATCCCTCCTTTTAAAAACCTTTTTTTCCATTTTCTACTCATCCTCACCTAACTCGTCAACATCCTTCACACCATTCTCATCCCAAAAGACTACTTTACCAAACGAGCGGCCGACAACATAAATACCGGTATCATAAAAATCTTTTAGGATATACTACCCGTCTCGGTATTTTTATTACGGATAGTTTTTTTGTCACTATTCACTATTTAACTTTGATTTAAATTTTTATCATAGCTATGTAAGAGAAAATATAGTCAAGTAAGATATTGTTAGATTCGTCTAATCTTGTAGTTTTAGATAATTAATTTTTTATAACTTTTCATTGTACATAATTTAAGTGAAACGGAGTAAAAAAATATGTATCAGTATATGTGCTGCATGGGTGGATTCGTAACAAAAATAGTGAAACGGAGTAAGTATTTACTTTGGTGATTAGTTTCGCTGGATTATTTTATTAAGACTAATTATATTAACACTTAATTATAAGAGTTGATGTTAACCAGAAGAAATTTATTAGAGCTTTTGATTAATAAGTTAATTCCTGAGATAATTATTCCATTGAACTTGATAGAAGAGATCCCATAACAAAGTGAACATGCCGAATGCTTATTAAAAAGATAATTAAGGTCAATTATTCATTAAACTGTGAGGACTGAGGAGTCCCTAAAACAGAGTTTCAAGATTACAACTCACAAGCCTTCAGTGTAAGCCACTCCGGTGGACCCCAGCCACTGGCCGCCCTGTATCAGCGCCTTCACCGTAAACTTCGTCGCCTCCGCCGCACTGGTTATCACATGATACCCCGCCCAGGTCACCCTCTTCCCTGTCCCCGCCCCGGGCCCCCGGTTCATGTACTCCCCATAATACAACGTCGACAGCGCAAAATCCCCATCCCACACCGACCACCCAGCCGGAACCACGAGATCCCCTATATACGATTGCATCACAACCGTCCTCGAGTACGCCTTCCACGGCCGCCCCAAGTACGTCGGGAAATCGGCCTTCACCGGTTCCAGGTCCGAACTCGCCCTGATTTCACAATCCTGGATCGACGTCCCCGTATTCTCATTCGGATCAGTCCTCCCCTGCGCTGTCACCATGTTCTTCTGTGACTTCATCGGCTTCCGCACCACCAGCTTGCATTTCTGCAGCACCACGGCGGCGTTCCCGAAGATGAAGTCGACGGTCCCCGAGATGCTACAGTCCCTGTAGAACTGGCGGAGCGAGTGCGCGTACAGTGTGTCCTGGTACGCCTCGATCCGGCACCGGTTTATCACGGATTGATCCGCCCCGACACGCAGCGCCACCGCCTGGTGCTTTTCCGGCCCCGCCGTGTTCTGAATGCATATGTCTTGCAGTATGAATCCTTGCCCCACAGCAGCTGCAAATTAAACGAAGCAGGCAGACAACTATTGTTAGTCAATTAAATATAATTCCGTTATGGAGTTAATTTTACCGTAATGTATTGACTTACCGAGAGTGGCCGATCGGAAAGTTGTGGATCCATCAACGACGTTGAGGCTGCCGGTGATGATGGTAGAATCCATACCGTCCCCTATGATCATCAAATTCTGCTTGTTCTTAGTGACCTCAATATTCTCCTTATACGTCCCCTTCTTGACGCGGATGACGAACCGAGTGTTGAGCTTATCGGGCGCCGCGGCAATCGCTTCAGCTACGGTCTTGTAATTACCCGATCCGTCTTTCGCGACCGTTAAATCGGCTTTCACTTGGTTGGCTGAGCTCTGCAGCAGCTTCCTATCCGCCGGCGTGATCCAAGACGGCAGCTTTTCAGGCGAAACACGAATTGCAGCGTCGTTTTGAAGGGGGCGAAATTGCAGCAAGGACAGCAAGGGAGGCTCTGGCTCTGGAGATGGACTCATCAAGGAATGTTCGGAGGAATTTCCTGCCGACAGGACGAAGGCCGTCGGAACAGGTGACGTGATTGGTGAGCACGCCGCTGAGCCAGGCTTGTGCGTCGGAGTGAGACGTGGAGGATTGGTTCTCCAGGACGTGGATCGAATTAACGAGGAGTTCGGTCGCGAGGTCGAATAGCTCGATGCAGTCGTGTAGAGGGCCGGTTTCGATTTCGGCGACATCATCATTGATCTGATTTTTGAGATTTTTGGCGGCAGAGGCAGCTGCATTCATCCCACGAAGTTGGTTGATCAGCATGCCATTGAGCAAGGCCGTAGGCGTGTGTTGAACGGCGGCGGAAGTGGAAGTAACCTCGGAGACGAATCCCCGACAGGCGTGGGGATTGAGAGCATTGTGGCAAATGTTGGAGAGGTAGAAATGGTGGTGGGAGAGTGGATTGGGATTGGGGTTGGGGAGGAGGAAGACGGCGGAGGTTATGATGAGGGCAGTGATAGAGAGAGCGAGGAAGAGGATTTTGCAATTGGGAGTGGAATTGTTGTGGGGAGAGTGGACAAGCAAGGACTGGCGAGCTGGAACCATTTTTCCTAACATGCTTCTTTGTCTAACTATGGTACCCTATATATAGAAAGTTTGGGGGTTGGGTGCCACAGTGGGGTTCGCAGTAGGCAGGCTTGAACATTGTTGAATTTATTTATAGGAAGAAAGGACTAGGTACTTTTTCTTTTTTAAAAAATTTAAATTAGTTTTTTTTTTTATTTTATTATTAAAACAGTCCGCTACAAATGTTAATTATGTCCAAATCAGTCCCTTGTTTACTAATTATGTTCTAATTGCCGACGTGACAAGGGTAAACCTGACACGCGGACATAATATTAATCAATTTTCTTTTATCTTTTGCCAATTCAGTCATAAACTTTTGTTTTGTTCCATTTAGTCCTCTACCCAAATCAGTCATTTTTATATTAATTGGCATTCAACCTTTCAAATTATTTATTCCAGGCGCAGAACCTTAAATTTTTTATTATTACTAATCCATTTATCAAATAAATGTCCAACTAGGGGTGGGCATCGGGTTCGGGTTAGTCGGGTACCCACCCCCGAACCCGAAAAAAATTGTATTCGGGGTCGGGTTTTTTTTATGGGAATGGTCGGGTATCGGGTCCTAAGTTTGAACCCGAATTACCCGATCGGGTACCCGAATAATGATAATGGCCAGAAATGACCATTATTTTCAATCCATTTCCGTGTCTTAAACGGGCATTTGATCGCATTCCGGTCTTACATTAAGTAAGAAAGCAGTCGAATTGGACTGATTGATGCATAATTGTAAAAGTAATAAGCTGGTGTGAAAAAGGCATAAATATGTAATTTTATTACATATTTATGTTAGAAAAATCCAAAAACATGAGAAAAAGAAATCAAAAGAAAGGAATGAAAAAGATGGGAAAAAGAGAGAAAAACCCACAAAAAGAACATTTTCGGCCCATCTGGCCCAATTCAGCAGGCCCAGGAACACCTTTGTCGCGGAAGCCCTTTTGTCGCGATGCATGGTTCCGCGACAAAGGAGGGTTCCGCGACCAAGAAAGCTCGGATGAGGGAGGAGGCCAGCCGGATACCTTTGTCGCGATATCTTTGTCGCGATGCCCTGTTCCGCGACAAAGGTCTATTCCGCGACAAAGATGCACCATTAGAGACACAAGACCCAGTCGAGAAGCTTTGCCACATGCAGTATGTTCCGCGACCAAACTTGATGCTCCGAGACAAAGCTGTGATGTGTGTGATGTCTTGAGACACAATGGGCTCAAATCAAGGCCCATGAGCTTAGGTTCCCCCTCTATAAATATGAGGTGTTTCCTTTGAGCAAGAGGTTGGAAAAAGAATTTTAGAGAGAATATACATTCTTGAAGACAAGTTGGGAGCTCAGTAGTTTAGTTTAGTTTAGGGTAGTTTAGTTAGGTTTTTCTTGTATTATTTAATTCATGCATTAGTTAGATGTAGTTTATTGCATTTTGGTTAGATAGCCAGTTTTTACATCTTATTTCTTGTTCTAAACTTTTGTTTAAATGTTTGTAATACCCAAATCATGGGTATTAACAACACCATTTAATAATATGGGAAAACATTCTCCATTTGTGTCCCAAAATCATGAAATGGGTCTCACACCCCATGGATCTTACTGCTTTAGTTTTCTTTGGGTCATTTGATCCTTATTTTGCATTTTAGTGTCACTGCTTGGTGATTTTTCTTTGGATAATGTTGCATGCTTATGGGTGATCAAGCTCAGATTAGGGTTTCTCTATTTTTAAGTTTGTTTTATTTCTGTTATGTTCAAGCATGTTCTAGCTAGATTCAAATTCTGTTTTGTCATTTTTTAGCTTAGTTTAGCTTTGGAATCTGAAATGGGTGAGATCACACATAATGCATGCCACTGTTCCACTTTACTTTTCTGACATGTGTCCTGGACACACCTTTGTCGCGGAACAACTCTTGTCGCGGAACCACGTTCCGCGACAAAATGATGCTTTGGCGACAAAGGTGCCAAAGAACACTTGTTAGCCATCTTTTAAAACCCTTGGTCGCGAAACAACTCTTGTCGCGGAGCCACGTTCCGCGACAAAATCTTGATTAGCGACCAAGGACCCAAATACTTGTGATTTTATTCTGGAAGGGCTTTGTCGCGAAGCAACCTTGTCGCGGAACCACGTTCCGCGACAAAACCTCTTGTTCAGCGACAAGAATTATGCCCTTGTCCAATTTTCAACCCTTTTTTTCGCTATACCTCCTTGGCGCGGAACCATGTTCCGCGACAAAATTTTTGCTTAGCGACAAAACAAACCCTAATTTTCAAAATCCCATTCCTCTCATTCCCCTCCTTTGTCGCGGAACCCTTGTCGCGGACCCATGATCCGCCACACAAATTCTACTCCGCGACAAAGTGGCATCTTTTTGCCAAATTTTTATTCTTCATCCTCCTCATTAATTAATTGGACCTTTATATTACTCCCTCCGTCCCATTCCAAATGTCCTACTTACTATTTTTGGATGTCCCATTACAAATGTCTTCTTTCTATAAATAGAAATAATTTTCCCCTCCAACAACTATGTGGACCCCACCATATACTCACAAACCAACTCTACCTTAATTCTCGTGCCCAACAGTAACAGGACACTTGGGGTGGAACGGAGGGAATAATATTTTGAGGTTGAAATCCAATGATCTCAACCCATGATCATTTTGATATAAAGAATTTTGTTCAATTCCACTAAAAGACTTTTCTACAAGTAATTAGACTCCCATGGTCTAAGCACATAATCCGGACTGTAATTAATCAATTATGGAATGAGTGATTATTTAGACATGAGGAGTAATTATGGAATCATTTTCATACCTTGCATGAGAAACCAATGTCTCTCATGCAAGATGACCCAAAAATATTTTTCTTTTATTTATTTTGTCTTTTCCGTGATGTGTGAAACAGCTAATAAGGAATATATCATATTAATGTTGGCGGGTATTCCCACACGGATAACTAGCTCGTGGTCTGTATATTAATTATTAGATGTTATTTTGCATGGTCCGAATAGTGGTCGGTGGAAGCCTTGGCGGTTCGTCCATCTGGGATTATAATAGCTGCTCAGCTGACTCCTATTCGGATACAGTTTTCTTTTCTTTATCTTAATTTCAAACCTGAATTTCGAGCTGTAATATTATCAAACGATGTCGATCAACATTGCTTAAATAGTATTACAGTAAGAAACCATGTAGGTTTTACTCTTATTTCACAGATAGTAGGGGTCTTGAATGATAGCGATCACTGTTGTTAAGATCTTCTGCTGCCTAAAATCATCCCACCTGGAATGGTCAGGACCCGGATAGCAGATGTTTGCAGTCCGGATTATCTTGATCATTTTTGTCATCTTTTTAGCCAAAATAAATTCCTCTCATCTCCGGCTATCTCATGTTTGTGTATCAACTTCTGTCTAGACCCGCCTTATATTTTGGGTTATTTTATTCTACACTTCTCTATATCCTTATGCATGATAATATTATGTACTATTGTGGTCTGTAATTATTTTGGGATCATTCCCTTGGACATAGAAATCTTGATTTTATAATCAGATGTCTCACATTAAATTTCCATCAAAAATTCATTTATAAAATCCGGATCTGAGTAAGGGATAAATTCCACAGTTATGACTAATTTAGATCCGACTGGGGGTTGATTTTGGGAAATTAGAAGCAGAGTCAGCGATTAGGTCTCATCTAGACTGAAAGGATCTGTGTTATAATTGAGAGTCTAGTACCTGATAGGGAATGATTTTCAAACATCTATTGCTTCCCAAAATTGCTGTATGATTGGAAATCTGGTATTAAACATCACACTGAAATGGGATCTACTTGGATTCAATTACGGTGTGATAGATAATTCTAGAGGAACAACACATAGGCCTTGGTTATTCTCTAAGATATGGTTGAGTTCCTTTCAACTGCTATCCTCCTCTGCCATTGCCTATTTTTGAGTCCTGAGTGAGTGCATCCGGAACGAACTAATTTATTAGTTCGTTTCATTAGTTTGTATCTCATAACCACCCGACAGGAAGTGAACACTTCAAGCAGTTCACTGAGATTAGGGAATTCTTGATCCACACCCAGTCATCCTGACTGGGGGCTTTCTTTTACTACCAGGGTCAGACTTTCAAAAACCTCCGAGTGATAGGATTTTAATTGCTTCCTTTATCGCTTTCTTTTAACTGCTTTCTTTAGAGGTCACTCGGTTGTATTGAGAGTTGTGTAACTGCTACTAGGACTGAGAGTTAAGGGATAGTTTAGGGCTTAATTAGAATCTTTGGGGGTGACATGGGGGAATGATAACAGTATTTGACACTTCAATAAATGATTTGTCAGGTGTTGCTTGTCCACCACAGATGGCCAACATACTCTTGCAAGGCATTGCAAAGGGGAGTTGGAAGTTTGTGGTATCTTAGAGTTTGTTTTCTTAAGAGCATGTAAACTCTTACTGTAAGTACCTGTCTGTTAAAGGGAACATGGTATAGAGAGCATGAAAATTAGCTAACTGAAAGGATTATCCCAAGTTAAGGTCTGCGTAACAAAATGGAAGTTTAATAGTGTTTCATCTGAATCTTGTCCAATATTTATCATTTTCTTCCTGTCCCTTCTGTCTCATTTTAAATATGCTTTCTTAGAATAATCTTAACCGCTTTCTTAGATCAATCTTATTGCTTTCCTAGATTAAATTTAATTCGCTTTCTCGAATAGTTTTATCTGTTTTATTCTAATTGCTTTTATAGTTTAGTTTAATTTCTGTTAAGTAGTTGATAGTCAACACACACACTTGAATTGAGTAACCGAGTGGAAAATCTTAGTAAACGACGTGGGCCCTGCTTCTATCGCACATCCTCCAGTGAACGATCCGGTCTTACTATAAATTACTGCAATTTTTGACACCGTGCGCTTTCGGGGGCACAGTTTCTTAACACGAGTAATAAAAACGTGACAACTTATAAATATATCCCTAATCACAACTCCGCCATCATAAATTGGTTTCATTAAATAAAACCTAAACCAGGATCATGATTTGTCGGAAAATACTCATGTAGTGGAAATCTGTCAAAAGTTTCATGGCAGGGAATCTTATGGCAAGAATTGATGAGAAGTATCATGGCACATATGCCGGGGACCCTCAGTGTGACAGGCTGAAGGTCAACCTATCCCGGCTGTACCATGAGATTTGTCAACAGTTCCATGACAGAGAGGACCACAGCGCCATTCGAAATCAAAGCACCACACTTGAGTAATACAAAGAATAACAATTTTGATATATCCCTAAACCCCTTTCTGTGAATCATAACTCTTTCATTTTAATAAATTTGACCTGGTATATTTTAGAAAATACTCGTGTGCGGAAATTGTCAAAAGTTTCATGGCGCCGTTGCCGGGGAGGATGCAGCGTCGTTTATTAAAAGAATTACATTCCTGATTACTTATAGATTAGCTTAGTTTAGTGTAATATACCTAATTCAGAACAGAAAAAGTACCCTCAAGATTAATTGAACATTTAGAGTACCAAGACTCTAAATGTGATGATGTTGAACTGAGGAGAAAAACCTAACCTAATGGGTATTTATCTGTCTTGCAGGAAATTCGGAACCACCCAAAAAGAAGGAGCAGAAAAAGCATGGAAAACCAGGTTCTTGGTTGGAAAAATTCCATAAATCTGAGAAATTATTTCCGGAATTTAAAGCAATTTAAGATCCGAAATAAATCTCGCAGATAAATGGAACTGACCCAACCTAATTTTATGCAAGTAGATTATTTGAAATAATGGCCCAATGTTTTGAATTTATTTGGACTGAATTCATTCAGGTCCAAATCAAATAAAATGGACGCAGGCCCAACATCACACTCAGACCCAGTCCGTTAAAAATTTGAAAATTCAAAAAGTTTGTCGCGGAATGACCATTTGTCGCGGAACAACGTTCCGCGACCAAGTGCAACTCCGCGACAAAGATCCCATCATCATCAAACCCTGTCTGTCTTCGTCGCGGAGTAACCATTTTGTCGATGAACAGCATCGCGACCAAGTGCAATTCGCGACAAATATCTACTCATCCCTGAACTCTGTTTGTCTTTGTCGCGGAACACTTTGTCGCGGAGCACTGCATCGCGACAAAGCTCCTGTTCCGCGACACGACCCCATTTTCCTTCCTATTTTGTCGCGGTACCCTTTGTCGCGGAGCATGACTCCGCGACAAAGTCCCATATTCCGCGACACCTCTAATGTCGCCGAGCCTGGTCGCGTAACCCTGTTCCGCGACAATGGGCTAGGGTTCCGCGACCGGCCCATTAGTATTTAAACCTCTCCACCTCCTTCTTCTTCCCTACGCGTTCCCATACTTAGAAAATTTTCGAAAAACACTCTCGCACATCCGAAACATCCCCCGAAGCACACCACAGTGTTCTTCGCACTTTCCGACTGTCGTTCGCAGGCGTTACTCTGCCCAAATTTTCGCAAGCCAATGGAACCTTCGTTTTCATCTTCTCCAAAGCAAGCCGAGCCCTGGTAAGTGTTCTCTTGTCTGTTTCTCGCTCGCCATTGCCCTGATTTCGCATTTTTGGGGATTTTTGTATTCTGGCTTTTGAGAATATGTGAATAGGTTTCCTTTTGGGTTTGTTTCAATTAGTGGAGTTCGATTTTAGGGATTATGCAGTTCGGGCCTGTGCGGATTTCGATTCCATGTGTTCTTTCTTAATGGTCGAGCATGATTGGGAGCTAGGCAGTTTGTTTGGTTGTTGCAGAGGCATGAATAGGAGTAGAGGTGTGCTTTTTGTTAATATGAATGCATATGGGAGTTCGGTTTGGCAGTGAAAAATTTCACGAGTGATGAGTTTTGAGTTTGTAGAATTCTTAGGATTCCCTCTGCTAATTCTTGCTTTAATTTTTGGTCTACCCTTTGGACCCTTGTTATTTTAGAATCTTGAAGCCTGAAATCTGAAAACTGATGAACACTTGGTTGTTCTTGAACAGCTTGATGTTATTGGTTGGCCATAATAATTTTGTGATTTAAAAGCATGCTAGGTTCATTTCGTTCCCTGATTTAGAGTAGATGAGCATGTCAATTAGTTGATCTTCTGTTTGTGATAAGTAGAAGCATGGCCTTGTGTTTTGCCTTGCTGTGTTCATAATGTTTTGCATGCCTATATGCATTTAATGTTGTTTTTCCCTGTTATGGTATGTCTGTGTGTATGTGCAGCAAATATGAAAGTGAATGTTTGTTATGTTTTTGGCAATCTCAGTACACACCATTCCCTTTTTAGCAAATTCACTTTTTCACAAAAAGACAAAATACTACTAGGGATTTTGGTTGACAAATGTGTTTTTGTTCCAAATGGAACTAAAAAGTGTGAGTCAAGTAGCAATATTTTTGCCGCCTCAACTGCTATCTTTTTACAAAAATCCAAAAATGGGACCACACACATCCCACTTTTCATTAAATAAAATCAAGTCAACCTTTTCAAAATTAAAAATAGTGTTTGCAATTTTCTTGAACGTTTTAACTGTCCAATGACAGTCCAAACAATCCGGAAATAGCAACTCCACTCCGCCACGTCTCCATTGCACATTCCATTCTCGAGCAATCCATTCCATCGCCATCATTTCACTCCATTTTCAACAAGTGCCTCGAGCTTGTTTAATAAAATTTAAAAAACAAACTTTTGGGCCCAATAGCCCATTAAAAAAGAGAATTTTCGGTCCAATGACCACTTTATTTTTATTTCTCCCTTTTAATTGGACTCAATAGTCCAATTAAAATATCTCCTTCTAGTTCCTAAGGCATAAGTACCTTGTCTTTGGATCTTTTAATAAACTCAAGATTAAATCACTTAAATCACATTTCGAGCTTAGCAAAGCCCAAAATGTGAGGATGTTGATTTTCAAACTTGAGTAATCTTTGAAAAATTATAAAAATTTGGATGTATCTGAACACTTTAGCCTTTTTCAGGAATGAGTTGGTAGTACAATCAGGCATCGGGTTACCTGACTGCACATATGAGGCTGCTGGCAAGCAGGCCTCAATTGATCGAACGGAGATTAAGGACATGAGAGATGCCATCAAATCAGTTTACAAAGTACCTCTGGACCACACTACGGATGAAAAACTGAAACTTTCCCCGGGATGGGACGTGCATATTCCTCCAGAAGAAAGAACAATAGTTGCCGCATCGATAGAGAGGGACTACTATCATTTTCTGAAGAAGTTTTGGATGAGAATGATGGAGCATGCCCCCCAAGATGAAAAGACAACCCCAGAGGTCCACCACGAACGCATCCAATTAAATTTCAAAGAGCACAGGGCTGTGTGGAACCGACATGTGGAAAAAGGGACGAAAGACCCAAATATTGCTGAATTCGACATCATCATCCCTAATCAGATCATAGATCCTCAAGTTCGGATGGCCTTCGAGCACAAGCAGATGGATCTAAGTAGGGTCATAAACAGTGGAGCCATTATGATGTATGAAGCATTCCCATTCAAGTGGAATCCATATCTGTTTGAAGCAAAAGGACCAGTGGAGCAGAGGTGGATTACAGATCTAGCTCGTGCCAGGCATCGAGAGCTGACCTTCAATCTGTACAAACGCCTCAAAAACGCTGAGAAATTTGAACAAAGCCACAACACCTCATTGTTGAACACAATGAGGAAGATGATCAAGGATGCACGCGATCAATGGGTGATGACAGCCTTTTGTGACTGTCATTTGCGTCCAATTTAGTGTCTTAATGATGATCTTTTGCTCTTAATTCCATTGATTTTTGATGAATGATCATAAAGGATTAGAAAAGATGGAAGAAGAATTAAGATTGCAAAGAAGTTGGAAATACATGAAAAATGGCTTGAAATTCTGAGTTTTCGTTGTAAGTCTCGCACGCAGTGTTTCTATTGAACTGATCCACGCCTTGTCATGCAGAAGGAAGTTAAGCTGGAAAACAGCAGGAAGTGGAAAGGACATAGCGAGGAAAGAAAAGGAATGGTGCGAGGGCTTGTTTCCTAAATCAGGAAAAGATTTAAGGAAAATGTGCAGATGCTGAAGTCCACGCGATGATGATTGACATCGCGAGAAAAGGAAGTCTGTGCAAGACAGAAGTTTTATCCGTTATGGCGAGAAGCAGATTCCTTGGAGAAACTGTGAGACCTCGCCTCATCAAGAAAGATGATTACATTTCTGACTCTCGCTTTGAAGGAACTGGACAAAGCGAGAGGAGAGCTATTCTGATGCGAGCGGTTATCATCCAAGGCAGAAGCAGTTACAACACCCATCTATAAATAAGACCCTTGGGGAATCAGCTCAGCAGGCGGGAGATTGAAGAGAATAGCTCGACTTTACTCTCCAGTCCACTTTTTAGAATTTAGTAGGTAGGTTAGGATTTAATTTTCTCTGCAATTTACTTTGATGTTCTTCAGATTTGTAATTTGTTTTCGTAGATCTGAATTTCAATTTCGCAGTAGATTTCTTTAAGATTAGTTGTTAGATTAGCTAGAGGATACCCTGGGAGGAGAGTTGCTTTCGGATCGCTTGTTCATCCATCATGACGATCATCATCTAAACTCCGACTCGCTCGCTCATCTTTGAACTATTCTGATAGCAATCAGATTTCCAGGTGTATTCGTTTTTAATTCTTTGTTATTTGAGATACAGGAAGAATGATCGGTTATCAGATTGTGAATTTCTTATCTTTCTGGTTTCTATTTCCATTTCGTAATTCTGTTTCAGCAGAGTATAAACCTCAATTTCATCATTCAATCTGAATTTTGCATCATATCTTGAATTCGATTTCCGAAGATCATAACACTTCCACATTTTTAATGCGCAAATTGTTCGTTCCAATTACGTAAGAAATTTGGATGTTGTAACCGAGTTAGGTATGATCTGGCAGAATTATGAATTTACTCGATTTTCTGTCAATGTTATGTTTATAGATGAGAATCATAAGGTTTAATGTTCAGAACTCTAAAAGGTTCCTAGAGACCCATGCAGTGTTAATCATCGCTTGATAATCTTTGAGAATCAATAATTTTGAGTTCATGAACCTGGATGCAAAAGATTATACGTTCATAATTTTCTAAACAGAAATTCCAGAAGGTAGTTATGACAGTTATAAATTCTGATCATTTACTTCGAATAAGGATATTCCCTCGCTTCATCCTAAAAGATGATGCGAGGAAATATCCAGATAGATCTATTATGACAAAGGCTATTCAAATACTCACGCGATGTCAATCTGACAAAGCGAGAGGATCAATCTATAACAGCAATAGACTTGATATCCATTTTAAAGGATATTAATCATTTACTTTTACTTCCTATATGTATATAACCAGTATCTATAAGTAGGAATTGAGTACCTCGCCGCATTCTTACAAAAACTATCGCGAGGCATTCAGTTCTTTGTATAAACAAAATCTGGAGAACATTCTTTGAATATTAGCTCCCTCCACGCTGTACAGACATAGCGCGCGGAAAATTGGAATGTTCATAGTTTGAAACCCAAAATAGTTACTGCGAGCTATTTTGGACACTTATTTTGCAGAGTTATTTCTCAAGTTCTTTTTCTTGGGAAAGTTATCTCCTAATTCTGTCTAGTTTCCAATGTATATTTTGGAAGCATCCTTGCATTTTGATTAAGAGGATTCAGAACCCTCAACGTCTCTTTATACATATAATACTACATATACATATAATATTTTGGATATTTCCCAGTATATGATGAGTAATCTTACTTCATGATTACAAAATTACAATTCATATGTGCAACACGTATTACTATTTTACACTGGTACGCTGAGAGAGATGATGATATAGGTTTACTCAATCATTATTTACTCAGGACTGATAAAGAACAAACTTGTTCTTCAGTTGGGCATTTAGTACCTGTCGTTTAAAAGGGAAAGATGTTTCAAGAACCATCTTTTGTCCTAAAAATTAGTAGAGTATCAGGAAGATTAATTTCCGGGGTTCATGGTATTATAGTTATCACTATAGCTATGAGTAGGAGATTAAATATTTCTACTACAGTCTACTAATCCTGAGTCAAATCATGGATATTTGGAACTGTTTACAGAGATTTCTTGAGCTAAATCAGTTATACAAATCTGAGTAGTCTGGATAAGTCAAGGAAGTTGAATAGCAATTTCATCTTGATATACTTACAAGACTATTATTCCTTATGAATACTTGCAGGAATTACTCTGAAGAAATAAGTCTTATGAAAACATTGGATGATAGATTTAAATATTAGCTTTTTCATTTGTTGTAGAGGACATCCAATACAGGATCATAAGATTAGTTTGATCAGAGTAATAAAAAGAACAACTTCAAGTTCAGATGAATATAGTAAGATTTAGAAGTGACCTCGAGTTGTCAAAGGCTTAATCTGAGTCTGAAAGAAAAAGATTAAGTGACAATTCTGAAAGCTATTATCACAGAAGGAGTCTGACAGATCATTTTGTGATGATAGTATTCCATGATTTCAGAGCTTAGAATGTCATGACACTGAATCATAAGTACCTGTCTTGGGAAGTGATTGAAGACATGAAGAATTGATTAAATTGTGTAAAGGATTTTTCTATCTCAATGAACTTTCATTATGTTTTAGCCAATGAAGTACGATAATCTCACCATATGCCTATTTCATTTGATTTGGTCTGTAGCACCTTAAACACGTGAATAAGATCATAATGTTCTACATCATTTTAATTGTTTTCTTTACTACATTTACAGCTTTAAGCATTTACATTTCAGTAGTATTCTTTAGTAATAATCACTACAACATTCTTAAATCAAGAATAGAGACAGATTCTGAAGCTAATAATTCTATTAAAACACTTCTATCGTGTAACTCTCTTTTGAACGATCCCGACAATTAAAATAAATATTGCAGCTTGATACCGTGCGCTTTCGGTAGGAAAAACTAGGCAAGCTTTTTAACAGCCCTATAGAGATTATAGTGTAAAGGCTGTCGGGGGGCACTGACCGAGGTTTCACCTCAAAAGCTTCATGGCGCCGTTGCCGGGGAGGGTGTAGCGTTATAAATTTTAGAACTGTAGATATTCTTGGTTTAATTGTAATTATTTACTTTTTATTATAATGAATTCACAAATTCTTTCATTTTGTTCACAGAGAAGCCTCAACAGTTTATGAGCGAGAGAAAAACTCGATCTTCAAGACCACCTTTGCTTCCTTTTAATTGTGAACTTGAGAGAACAGCAAGGCTGATCAGAGCAAGTGCAAGAAGGAGACAGAGAGATCTTGCAGAAGGAAATCTTTCAACCATAACAAGGATGGCTAACAATGGACAGAATGACGGACCTGGGAACTTGCCAAATGGACAACCAGATAATCAGCAAAACATTCCACTTCGAGGACCTTTTCAAGCACCACAATGAGCTGCTGCACCACAATTTATTCATCAACACTATTTTCCACCAAATTTTGCTAATCCTGTTCTGAACCCTCAAGAAGAGCAATATCAACCATGGCAACCTAATGTCGATCAATATTTGGCTGGGACGGATGAGGAGGTTGATATACCACCTGGTATATTGAACCTAGCATCTTCTAGAGCTTTTTATGGAATGAGTGCTGAAGATCCACATTTACATCTCAAGAAGTTTGTTGAACTAAGTAAGACAGTAAAGAAAGGAAGAGCTTCAAGGGAAACCATTCAGTTGGCTATGTTTCCATTCTCTTTGGATGGCTCCGCTAAAGAATGGTATGATTCATTAAATGCTCAACAGAAGGCTACATGGCCAGAATTAGTCAGGAATTTCCTACTCAAGTATTTTCCTGAAAGTAAGGTTGACGAATGGGTAGACAAGATCTCTAGTTTCAAGATGAGAAAAGGGGAATCTCTTAAGGATGCCCGGGATAGATTCTTCGACATGCTCAAGAGATGCCCACAACATGGTATAACTGAAAGAAGGTTATTGAAGATTTTCTTCACCGGACTAACTCACACTTGGCAGATGATGATCAATGCCACTGGAGGGGAACAGTTGCTTCAAATGCCACTTGATAGAGCATGGTCAACAATAGATACCATGACAGCTAGCAGGGCAGTTCTCCAGGACGATGATCCACCATCTCCTACCAGAAAAAGTCTTGTCATCCATACAGATAAAAATGAAGAGAAATTTGCAGCACTCTCCAAGCAGATTGCTGATCTACAGTTGGCTCAGCAAGCAAATCAACAGGCTCAGCATCAACAACAACAGCAACCAGTAATGGTCCTTCAACATGCTCCAATGGAACCTGTGTATCAGTGCGGAATTTGCTCAGGGCCACATCACAATGATCAGTGTCCACAAATTCAGGAAGCCCCAAAGCAAGATGAGAGCTGCAACTACACCGGGTTCCAAAACAAACACCCGAATCTGAGCTATGGTAATACTCAGAACGCACAAAATGCACATCTTCTGAACCCACAACAACCAAATCAGCAGCAGTTTCGTCCTCCACAACCATTTTATCCACAACAACAGATGTACCCACAGAGACCTTTCCAGCAGGTGAACCAACAGAATAGGCCATTTGGACAGTTTGCACCAGTCCCGGTAAACTTTCCACAACAACCTTATCCTGTTGCTCAAGATAATACTTACTCTTTAAAGGTGGAAAATGCTCTGAAGGAGTTCATTGTTAAGCAGACAGAGACAAATAACCAACTGCAGGCTTCAATCAAGAATGTTGAGAATTCAGTAACAGAGATGGCCAAATTATTACAGCAGAGAGAAAAAGGAAAATTACCAAGTTCTTCTGAAACAAATCCACAATGTAAGGCAGTTACATTGAGGGGAGGAAAAGAGGTTGTTGATCCTGAATTTGAAAAGAAAAGAGATAGGTTGCTGCAGCAGAAAAAGTTCAAGGATGTTCAAACAATGGAAGAAGATGACCACCCTGAACAGAGACAGATACTTGAGGATAAGGGTTTGGAAAAGAATGTCTCAGGATATTCATTTCCTAAGGAAAAAGAGGGAGGTAATGATAATCCTAACTCTACAGGTAACAAAAAGGATTCACTGGATGAGCACATGCCCAGGATACCATATCCTGGGAGACTCAAAAATGATCTTCAAGAAATTAAATTTAAGAAATTTCTTGAAAAGATTAAGGCCATTGAAATATCAATCCCTTTGGTTGAATTAATTGCTGAAATGCCCACTTACGCTAAGTTTCTGAAAGAATTAATTTCAGGGAAAAGAAGTGCAGGAGAGCAGCACATGGTGGTCCTAAATCAAAACTGTAGCTTGGTTCTTCAGCAGAGGATTCCTCCAAAGCTTGAAGATCCAGGGAGTTTCACTTTACCTCTGATTATCAACTGTAAAGAAGCTGGGCGAGGACTCTGTGACTTAGGAAGCAGCATCAATGTAATGCCACTGGCTATGGCGAGACGTTTGGATTTGGGAAAGATGAGGCCAGTCAATATGACCCTCTTCTTTGCTGATCAATCGAGCACCAGACCAGAAGGGATCATTGAAGATGTTATAGTAAAGACAGGAGGCCTTTGTTTTCCAGCTGACTTTGTCATTCTTGATATCGACGAAAATGTCAGAATTCCTATCATATTGGGAAGGCCTTTTCTGGTGACTGCGGGAGCCATGATTGATGCAAAGAATGGCATAGTGAAGCTTCATGTTGATAACCAGGAGGTCACTTTTGACATGATGAAGATGTCAACATATCCTTTTAACGCTTTTGAAACCAATGTAGCGGGGAATGAATTAGAAGATAGTACTATGGAGGGGGGAAATCTTTTTGATTACTATAATCTCTTTACCACTGATGTAACTGAGAACAATCTCACCCCACTCACAAATGCTAAAGATGCTACTTTTGCTTACTTGTGTGCGGTTAGATTCGCTGATCCTGAGACTGGTGAAATCAAGGATGGATCAGAAAGTGAGGATATGCCATCTTCAGAGCAATCTGAGGATGACATTGATAAAACAGACCCTTTTGAGGAAGGATCTGATTTAAAGATGGAAGTGCAAACTCGAAGCAGATTAACTCCATCAATAGAAAACCCACCTGAGCTTGAGCTTAAAGTATTACCAGGACATCTTAAGTATGCCTTCTTGGCAGACAAAAAGAAGCTTCCGGTAATAATTTCATCCAAATTGAGTGAAGAACAAGAGCAAGCTCTAGTAGGTACTCTTAAAAATCATATTCAGGCAATTGCTTGGACTATAGCAGATATCAAAGGCATCAGTCCACACATTTGTATGCATAGGATTCTGATGGAGGATGAATACAAACCTTCCAGACAACCACAAAGGAGGCTAAACCCACCAATGCAGGAAGTTGTCAAGAAGGAGGTAATCAAGCTACTTGATGCAGGTATAATCTATCCTATCTCTGATAGTAAATGGGTAAGTCCAACGCAAGTTGTACCCAAAAAGGGTGGGATTTGTATTGTGACAAATGAACATGGTGATGAAGTAGCAACAAGACTAGTAACTGGTTGGAGAGTTTGCATTGACTATAGAAAATTAAACACTGCCACAAGAAAAGATCATTTTCCTTTACCGTTCATTGATCAAATGTTAGAAAGATTGTCAGGTAAACCATTTTACAGTTTTCTCGATGGTTATTCAGGTTATAATCAAATAGTTATTGCTAGTGAAGATCATGAGAAAACAACTTTTACATGCCCATATGGAACATTTGCTTATAGAAGAATGCCTTTTGGATTATGTAATGCTCCTGCTACATTTCAAAGATGCATGATGAGTATTTTCTCTGATTTTATTGAAAAATGCATTGAAGTGTTTATGGATGATTTTACTGTTCATGGAACTGACTTTGAAGATTCTTTAAAAAATTTGTCAAAAATTTTGCAGAGATGTGAGGACACTAACTTAGTTCTTAACTGGGAAAAGTGTCATTTTATGGTTCAAGAAGGAATTGTCCTCGGACACAAAGTATCTAGAGCAGGAATAGAAGTAGATAAGGCTAAGGTTTCTGTAATAGCAAATCTACCACCACCTAAAACAATTAAGGCAGTAAGGAGTTTTCTTGGTCATGCTGGTTTTTACAGAAGGTTTATTAAGGACTTTTCTAAGATAGCAAGACCCTTGTGTAATCTTCTTCATAAGGATGTGACATTTAGCTTTGATGAAGACTGCTTAACAGCTTTTAAGACTTTGAAGGAGAAATTAATCACTGCACCTATAGTTCAGTCTCCTGATTGGAGTCTACCTTTTGAGCTTATGTGCGATGGAAGTGAGAATGCAGTAGGAGCAGTTTTGGGGCAACACAAAGAAGGCAAACATCATGTTATCTATTATGCTAGCCATACTCTTAATGATGCCCAGATAAACTACACTACTACAGAAAAGGAAATGTATGCTGTAGTTTTTGCCTTTGATAAGTTCAGACAGTATCTTATTGGAGCCCAAACTATAGTTTACACAGATCATTCTGCATTACGATATCTTTTCTCAAAGCAAGAAGCCAAACCGAGACTGATAAGATGGGTTTTACTTCTACAAGAATTTGACATTATTATCAAGGATAGAAAAGGAAAAGATAATGGAGTAGCAGACCACCTTTCTAGATTGGAGGAGAAAACAGAGAAAGAGGAAGTTGTAAATGATAAATTTCCAGATGAACAATTGTATGCTTTGCAGTTGCATCAATTTGATTGTCCTTGGTTTTCAGATTTTGCTAATTATCTAGCTTGCAAGATTGTCCCAAAATTTAAAGACTCTCATCAGAAGTCAAGGTTTTTCAGAGAAATTCAGAAATACTATTGGGATGACCCCTTTTTATTCAAGTTTTGTTCAGACCAGGTTATTAGGCGCTGTGTTCATGAAAAAGAAGGTTTCCAAATTGTCAGAAAGTGTCATGAGAACCCTTTAGGAGGCCATCATGGTCCTGCTAGGACTGCTAGAAAAGTTCTAGATTGTGGGTTTTACTGGCCAACTATCTTTTTGGATTCCCAGAAACTTCTATCAAGATAGATGTCAAAGATTGGGAAACATTTCAATGAGAGAAGAAATGCCTCAAAAGGGGATTTTAGAAGTAGAGATATTTGATGTCTGGGGAATTGATTTTATGGGACCATTTCCCCCATCTTTTGGTAATCATTATATTTTAGTAGCTGTTGATTATGTTTCAAAATGGGTAGAGGCAGTAGCCTTACCCAATAATGAAGCTAAACAAGTTACTAAATTTCTACAGAAGAATATTTTTACCAGGTTTGGAGCCCCTCGTGCCATTATATCTGATGGAGGATCTCACTTTGTGAATAAGCTCTTTGAGAAGTTACTAAAGCAGTATGGCGTTCATCACAAAGTTGGATCACCATATCATCCTCAGACAAGTGGACAGGTGGAGGTATCTATTAAGGAAATCAAGCACATTCTACAAGCTTCTGTGAACATTACAAGAAAAGACTGGTCAAAGAAGTTAGATGATGCTCTATGGGCTTACAGAACTGCTTTTAAAACTCCTATAGGAATGTCTCCCTACAGATTAGTTTTTGGAAAAGCATGTCATCTTCCAGTTGAGTTAGAACATAGAGCATATTGGGCCATTAAAATGCTCAACATGGATTTTCAGTCAGGACAAGATAAGAGGAAGTTTGATCTGTCTAAACTAGAAGAGATGAGACTGGAAGCATATGAAAGCAGCAAGATTTATAAAGATCGAACTAAGAAAATTCATGATTCAAAAATTAAACATAAAGAATTTTCTGTTGGTCAATTGGTTTTGCTTTATAATTCTCGTTTGAAATTATTTCCAGGTAAGCTCAGATCAAGGTGGACAGGACCATTTCCTGTTGTATCTGTTCATGATAATGGCTCAGTTACAATTATGCTCAATGAAGGAGAAAAGACTGTAAATGGACACAGGCTGAAGGAATATATTGGTCAACAAGACCTAAATATCCAAACTGAATATTTGGATAATCCTTAGTTTTCTGTTTTCTTAAAAAAAAAAAAAAAAAAATAGGGGGGTGGATACTACCCAGGTTAACTGAGTAGTATTTCCCTTTTCTTTAGATTTATTTTCATCTCTAATTCTTTTATTTTTTTCTTTATTTTCAGGAATTCGAGAAATGAAGCTGTGATGGAATGAAGGAGTAAGAGACATGAATCTTCAAACAGGTTTTTGAGTATTAAGTGTTTGGAAAATGGAGTATGAATGGATTCTGAGGCCACGCTTCTGTAATTTTGTCAAAGCGTGAGTTAAAAATGAGTTACTCTTACTCACGCTTTGTAAAAGTTATGATGCGAGGTGATCAGTTCAAATTTTTATTCTGTCAAAATTATAATTTGTTAAGGAATAAGAGTTTGGTGTCTACGCTTTGTTGAAAAACAAAGCGAGACTATTTTACTCTGGGAATTGTACAAGAATGTTTTCTCGCTTTGTAATTAACAAAGCGAGAAAAGGATTTTTATACCCACGCAATGACAATCGACAGAGCGAGAGTCTGGGAATTTTGAACGGATAGATTTTCAAACTTCTCAAAGACCAAAATACACTTTTCAGACTCTTCTTCTTCTCGTACACTAACCATCACGTCGTTTCAACCGCCAGTAATCATGGCAGAATTTAGTTTTTCTGCTATAAAATCTAGTCGAATCCTCCTATTCTTTCATCTCAAACATTTCCATCCTGAGAAATTATCCTAAATCCAAATTCAAAAGATAGAATGGCCGCAGCAGCTCCAAATGCTAGAACATCCATTCTAGACATTCCTGAAGAAATCTTGGGAGATATTCTCTCAAGGTTGGGAAGGGAAGAGATGAAGGATGTAGCCAGGTTAGCCCCAACCTGCAAAAAGTTCGCCAAAGCAACTATGGCGCCTATAGTATGGAGGAGGGCAAATGTGGAAAGGAGGATGACTGCAGAGAGGACACTTGACTCTCATTACATCCGAATACTTCGAAGATGCAGAGAGGCGGGAAATTTCATGCTGAAGCTAGAACCTGCACTCTTGAGATTCTGCAATACAGGGCTCAAGGAAGCCGCTTTTGAAGTTCTTAAACCTGGAGTCGATGACAACCATCACCCCTCAATCTTTATCAAGGCCTTCATTCTTTTGAGTTTGGAGAGCCTTGAGGAAATTGATGAGGGATTGTATCTTCTCGGATCAATCTTTAAAGATGAAGATCACATCCGCAAGATGGAGGCGAAGATCAGCAAGCTATTCAATGAAAGCGAAGAGGAGCCTAATCCCTTCAAGGGGCAGGGACATCGCGAGTACAGCGATTATTTAGCGCCACACAGTATGGACTTAGTTAGGGAACCTCCACACTTTAACTATGGTGCCACAAACATTGATTGTTTGTGTTGTGAGGTTACTAGTTTAGTTAGGAGATTAAGAGAAAATTTTAATGAGCATGTAATTGAATCTGAGTCAGAATTAGAAACTGATTCAGATTCAAACTGATCGATTATGTAATCTCTTAATTTGTATCTAAATACTAACCCCTTTTGGTGTTGCTATATATTTACTCCTCGCTTCATTTTTATTAAAAGGAAACAACTTGATTGATCTTATCCTTTACATTAGATTTTTATCTGTCCTTTTAAATAAAAATCTTCGAAATAGGGTTATTTTAGGCTTAATCATTACTCCTTGCAGAGACAAGATTTACTATCTTGACCCCTGCAGTCTTTAGATAAAAATAGGCGTCTCTGTCCTTGCAGTCATTCCTCTCACTTGTCATTTCAAAAAGTTTCATCAGATTTTCTTCTCTTACTCAAGAAGAAATCGCCATACACCATTTTTATCACTTTCAACCATTCTCATAAGCAAGATCATGGCCGAGAACAATCCGTAAGCAATCTCGTTCATCTTTTCTTTCTTTTATTCTTAGTTCTATTTTGAAAAATTTGTTGTCAGATTGCATTTCTAGACCTAGGGTTCATGTTTTCTATTTTTTTTAGGGGAATGGTTGTAGAAAACGAAACATTAATCATTTAAGATTCCTCATAACTAAGAGCCGTTTCTTTACACTCATTAATCCAGAGAATCTTTTCTGAAATTTTTAGTTTGTAACTGATGCATTATCCATATGAGACTTTGGAACTTCATATTAGGAATGAAACTTCCATTTCGAATATTCTGGTTCCATCATAAAACTATTCCCCTGTGTTCCTCATTATATTATTTTCTGGAAACAGAAATGCTAGGAATCCACAGCGCATTGGGACTCAAATATCCCATTTACCCACTGAGTTGTTGGGGGATATTCTATCAAGAATCGGAAAGGATAATGTTAGAGAGCTCTTCAGGATAGCAGAAGTCTCTCCATTATTTTACCAGGCAAGCAAAACCCATCTTGTATACAAGAGAGTGGACTTGGAATCGTGTATGAGGTGGAGAGAGGATGTCTATCCGGACAACCAGAAAAGATTCATTCGGGAGTGTCAAAATGCAGGGAACTTCATGTTCAACATTGAACCTGCATTAAGGGCATTTGTGGAGGAAAAAGATGAGAAGAAGGCATATGAAATCCTCAAGCCAGGACTAGATGATGGGCATGAACCTACTATTCTGCTCAGAACGATGCTCCTATTAACAAAACAAGAGGATAAATGGATTGAAGAAGGATTAGAGTTGGTCCAAACAGTAGCTTCTGATGTTTTAGAAGTGGTTTTCATTAAAATCTATCTTTTTCATTGGTTCACTCATATTCCTCAACTTCCAAATCCTTTTCTAGGGCAACCAGAGATGAGCTACTGCAAGGATCACACCTTGCAGGTTCGAGTCTTACTACCACCACACATCAGGATGGACTGCATCCCATGTCAATTCTTTGACATGGTGAGGCAGTTTAGACTGTATTGTGGTGAAGTGTTTCCTGATGAGTTCATGTGGACCGACTCTGATGATGAGGAAATTGACCCTTGAGTAGTTAGAGCTAGAAATTCTATAGTATTATATATGTTTGTAATTTCTGGATATTTTGATGTATTTTGGATCATTTGGATTTTATGTATTACAATTCTCCTACTTTTCTATTTTGTATGATCAGTTCCTTTACTCAACTCAAAAATGAATTAAAGATGAAACTGGAAATCAGGAAATGGGATGGAAGAATTGGTAATCTGTAAATAAATAAGCTAAGGGTGGATTTTTGTTAGACATTAAGATGAATCTGGTGAAGAAGATTTAACCAGACTTAATATCAAATTTAGAAGTCTTAATCCTTTTCAATGATTACCCCTCGCTTTGTTCTCAACCAATCCAATTTTATCCGATTTATGTTGTTTGAGTTCTTTAACTCAATTTTTGAATCAATAACCAGACTCACTGATGTGGCAGGTCTAGAATGAGTGAGTACACTCTGAGTACTTGAGTACCCTACTTTTTATTCTTTAACTAGGCTAGCCCATTGTTTTATATAAGACCTATAACCTTCTTATCTTTTCAAATCATTTTCATATCCTTTCATATTCTCTCTCGAGAAGAAACCGCCATCTTTGAAGTTTTTCTTCTTCCTCTATTTGCGAAACTCTTCTTCAGTAACACTCAGCTTCAGGAACAATCCTAATGGCGAGCAACAACCCGTAAGCTCTCCGTTCATTTTTCATCGCATTTCTTCCTGATGTTTAAAGTTGTTACATTCTGCATTATAATGTCTTTACTCATACTAGGGTTTAAGTTTTTCATCCACTGTCGTCCTTCCCTAATTTTAAAACTTGGAGTATAATTTCAACTGATTCTTCTTCTTTAAAATTCGATTAAATAACAGTGAGGAGCAGCCTTCTGAGTCCTCTGCTTTACACCTGACTGATCTTCCATTGGATGTCCTTGGGGAGATTCTGTCACGAGTAGGGCAGAGCAGCTTTGAAGATCTGCTCAAGTGTAAACAAATCTGTTCAACATTCACAATAGCCTCAGAATATCCTATTGTCCTTCGGAGATTTAATGTACAGGATCTAGCCTTTAAAAGAATTTCCAATGAATCCTCTGGTAAAATCAATTTTCTAGATGCCTGTAGAGAGGCTGAGAATCATATTCTGAATTTGCCCAAGGCCTTGGAATTGTTTGTACAAGGGGAAGGATCCAAGGCATTTCAGATCCTGGATGAAGGAATAGAAGATAACTCTAAGATGTCCCAATATTTTAAAGCTTTATGTTGCCTAAGTAAAAGTTCTAGGGAAGAGATAGAAGCTGGACTTCGCTTAATTAGTCCAATCTTAAGGGATAGATTAAACAGTTATGAATTTAGATACAATCTTCTCACCCTAGTTTCAGAATGGGAATATGTCCCAAATCCATTCTTAGGGCAGGAAAATAGGGAATTCTGTGTTGTAGAAGTTCGTGATCAGGAAACCTTCCATAAGTCATCATACTATACAGCCGATCAGGTCTGCTATCTCTGCTGTGACACAAAAAGAGCCATAGCTGACTTTAGGATGGCAGCAGGGGAGAACTTTGATAATTATAGCATTAATGAATAAGCTTTTGGACAAAGGAGAAAGAGATTGATGTATGTGACATGTCTTCTAATTTTTAACTTTGAAACTGTCACTAGATCAGATATTTTGCACAATGTATTGTAGCCTGATTTTGATAATAAAATCTAATCTCATTGCTACATAAATGTTGAGTTTAACTTTGAATTCTGTGTTCTTTCTCCTTTTCTTTTCAGAAATGTCGAAAACCCTCAACTCTTGGAAACTCAATTACTTGATTTACCAATAGAGTTACTGGGAGACATTCTGTCAAGACTAGGAATGGAAAGCATAAAGGCACTTTTTAGAGCATCCGAAACTTCTAAGCAATTTCTCTCAGCAAGCAGGTCATCGTTAGCTCTAAAGAGAGCTAATTTGGAAACTTGTGCTGTTTGGAGAGGAGATGCTTATCCAAGTAACCAAGTCAGATTCATTAAAAGATGCCAGGATGCAGGCAACTATATGTTTAATATTGTGCCTGCATTGATAGCCTTTGTCGAGGATAAAAATGAGGAAAAAGCTTATGAAATTCTTAAGCCTGGTTTAGATGATAAACACAAACCAACCACTTTCATAAGATCCTTTCTACTGCTTTCCAAACAAGATCCGCAGCTGGATGAGGAAGGAATTCAATTGATCAAATCTGTGACTCAAGATCCTTTTGAACTTCTATTCTTAAAAATGAGTGTTCTCCACTGGCTCCTTTATGGTGAAAAGTTCCCAAACCCATTCCTTGATCAAGAGGAAAGGAGTTTTTGTAAGAATCACTCTATCCAAGAGCGACAGCAATTACCTTTTAATGAAAGGATGGAGTGTATTCCTTGTGAACTGTTTGATTATGTCAAGCAATACAGAAGAGCAAGTGGCGAACTAGGCATATTATTTGAATGGGAGCAATGGAACAATGCAGAAGAAGATCAGAATGAAGAAGAACTACTAGAACTAGAATAATCTAGAAATCAAGTGATTGATATTTTCTTTGCTTGTATCTTTTGTGTTTTTGTCTTGGGACAGAGAATTATGTGGATGATTCAAAGCTGTACATCCCTTTTCCATTAATGAATTGCATTCTTTAGTTGTTAATTCTATTTTTGTTTTTAACTTTACTCAGCTATGAAATTGGAACTTCATCAAAGCAACCAAGGACTTCACTAGAGAAATCTGGATCGGGGGAAACTCAGATCACAGATCTTCCCTATGAGATTCTTGGAAACATTTTATCAAGATTTGATTTTGACCACCTTGAGACTGTCTTTAATTGTAAACTGGTCTGCAAAGAGCTCGAAAAAGCTACTCATCATCCTTTAGTTTTGAAAAAGGCTTCTCTTGAAGACTTTACAGCATGGGGATGGGGAACTTTTGAAGAGACACAAAGCATTTTCCTTGAAACCTGCAAAAATGCAGGAAATTGGATGTACCAGTTACATGAGGCACTGCGTTTATTCGCCAAAGACAAGAATGAACAAGCAGCGTTTGAACTCTTAAAACCTGCAATTACTGATAATCACCCCCCATCCATCTATGTAAAAGCTCTTATGCTCTTAAGTAAGGATGAAAGGGAAGAGCAAGAGAAGGGAATTTGGCTCTTCGCTCCTCTGTGCAAGAATAGACGAAGACTCAAGGATCTTCGACTTCAAGTCAGAGGGTGGTTATCCAGTTATGAGGAATTCATCTCACCTTTTCAAGGACAACCCAAGAAGAGACTTTGTGACCTTAGGAGCTATTATGATAACAATCATGGTCCCTCAAGGAATACTTATGGAGTTGTGTCAATTTACTGTATGAGGTGCTTAGTTTCTGAGCATTGTAATCTGTTTCAAAGATTTGGAATTGAGGCAGAGACACCTCCTCATCTGTAATTGATAGGTTGAATGTCATAAGAAACACCATGCTTTGTAGTTCCATATTTTGAATCTGATAAACTAGATGTTTTGCTTTTGATTAATGATGTTTTGAATTCGAATTTCCTGCTATTTTCTGATTAAATTAGACTCAGTTAGCATTGAAATCTTCACATTCAGAGCAAATCTCTAAATGTGAGTATGGTGATGTCATGAATAGAATGATGAATATAAAAAGAAAATCTGGTATTATGTTTCTTTTCTATCATTTGCACATTTAGAGTCAAGCTCTAAATGTGAGTATGGTGACACTAATTTACCAGTTGTTCTTGTTTCTTAAGGATTCATAAGATGACCTATGAAGAACTTCAAGCTCGAAATATAGAATCGGACAAGAAAGAGAAATCATTCTTGGCAAAGACGAGAACGGTTAAGATGGTAGAAACTATTCGGAGGAGTGGTGGATGGACAGCAATGCAAATTTCACCTCCAGAATTTTATATCAATCCATTTATGCTTCAACATATACCAGAAAAGGAAAAGGAATCATTGAGGATTGATTTAGAAGAAGCATTCTGGAATAAGATGAATAGATTTTGGGATGACCAAATGATAATTCTGATCAATGATAGGCACTGGCCTAATGAAATCAGACTGGAAAGAATTTTGGAAAGGGAAAGGAAGTGTATGGCTGAGTGGAATCAGGAGTGCTACAGAATTATCAATCCGAAAGATCAGACAGGGTTGGAGCTGGATTACTTTGATCCCCAACCACTACCAAAATATGTTAAGCGACTCACCAAATATTGCTGCAAACTTAATGAAATCCGGAATGCTAGAGTCTATGATGCTCAGCAGGCACTCCCTGCATACATGCCTCCAACATTCCTGAACAAGAAGGGACCCATTGAACAGAATTTCTTAACAAATCTGGCCCTAGATAAGATTATTGATGCTCGCATCAATTTAAGGCATGATCTCGAGCCTTATTTCAAGAAAGCTAAACAGGGTCAGGCGGTATGGAAAGATGTCCTTAGAATTATTCAAGAAGCTAGAAATAGCTGGATCAGGTATATGAATAAATGGTCAAAAGGGGATGATCTAAGAAAAAGGATTCTTAAACCAGGGTTGGTAAGGAAACCTAATGAGGAATTTCCTTTGGAAGAGTTTGCTGAATTGATGCCAGAACAACAAGCATGGATTAAGGATGCAGAGAAGAGAGAAGCTGAGAGATCAGGCAAAAACAGAAAGCAGAGATCAGATGCAAAACAGACGCCACAAAACATAGTAAGGAATATTTTCAGAGAATCAGTTGTTAATGAAGGACTGGAACCTGTAGCGAACTTCAGAAAAGTTTCAGCTCCATCAATAACACCAGCAGATGCAGATCTACTCATTACAGATAGACCCAATAAGATCATGAAGAGATTACCTCTAACTCTCCAACAGGAAGTTCATGGATATGTCCAGGAGAGGAAGAAAGAATTCATCGAGAAGTATGTCAGGTATGATGCTATGTGCAGGGAAAATGCATACAAGGAGCACAGACCTTACACTGATCAAACACAAGGAAGAATTCAGCAGGTAATTATTGATGATTGGGATGAATGGAATGAGAAATATCTGAATAGAAAGGGAATGAATATCATGCTGAAGGGATTAGGCAAGAATTTCTATATTAAGAAGCACGATTCAGATGAAGACAGCACAGATGATGAGCAAAGAATTGAGAAGATGAGAGTAGTTGATGAGGTTACAACTATTTTGGGAGAAAAGAACGAGGGAAATGATGAAATCCATCCGATTCTGCAAGAGAGTATGGATTGCTATTATGCAAACAGACGAAAGGCAGATCGTGAATGGGAGGAACTCATGAGAACTCAAGACAAGAAAGGTAAAAAGAAAGTATCCTCCAAAAAGAGGAAGTCACACAATCTCAGTTCGAGCACTTCAGATGAAGTACCATTAGCTAAGAAAAGGACTGGGAAGAAAGTGGAGGCAGGCAGGCCTGAGGAAGCTAGCCGAATTCTGAAGAAGAGGAAAAATGAAGATGAGCTAACAACTAAAGAAATTCTGGATGTGACAAAAGACTTGATGGATGAAGATGTTGAGATTCTACAATCAGCTCAAGAAAAGAAAGAAGTTGTTACCTACAAAAGGAGAGGAAGGTTACCTTCTGAGCAGAAGGAAACCAACCCTGAAGAATTTAAGCAGCAAGGATCTTCTCTTGAGAATGTAGAACAATTGGGAATCATTCCTGAGAAAGAATAGCAACAAGAAAAAGAACCTGAAAAGCCAGTTAAAAAGTTCAGGATAAAGATGAAGGCTAGAAAGCCCAAGTATGTAGTACCTGACACCAGCTCTGAAGAAGAAAAAGTCGAACCAACTCTAGGGATAGTTCCCTACACAGAGAGGTTGGAGCTCACTTCTTACACTAATTTGGAAGTGGGGGATATAGATCCAGAGGGCTGGAGAGCATGCATTGAAGAACATCAACCTGATGAACAAGGATCAACTAGACCGAGCACTGATCTCCAACTGGATCAGATTACTGAAAAAGATGATAGAGAAGGGCAAGATGAAGATCAACAAGCTCGGGTCAACAGGGATCTTATTCAGAGTCAGATTGATTTACAAGGGTTTTTAGGAGAAGATACTGAGCAAGATATACCACCAGGACAAGCTGCAGATGAGCAAGAGTTTGTAAATCAAATTGAGGAATCAGTGGCAGACATATTTCAGGAACAAACACTGGAAGATTTACAGACTTTTGAAGATATGAACTTGCATGGAACTACAGTCGGGAACATGACTTACTCTCTGGAAGGACTGATTAAAAAGTTCAGAAAATTGGCTAGAGAAGGAGGGAATGCACGCACCTCAGCAGAACAAGCAAGTGAATATGCAGCTAAACTTGAGTCAGAGTTAGAGGAAATCCAACAACAAATAAATCCTGACCAAGTAATGGAACCATCTCCATTAGCAATTCAAGCTTATGAAGAAGAAGTGCAGAGAAATGAAACTCAAGAAGCTCAGCAGAGAAAGTATTTTATGGAAGACACTGTCAGTCAATATCTCAGAACACAGGCGAATGCTGAAAATCAAATGAATCAATGGCTCCTTCCACCTCAAGTCAGGGATGAAGTAGTTCAGAGAGCAATTGTAAGGATGAATGATCCTGAATGGGCCGCAGAACAGAAGAAAAGAGTAGAAGAATACTTTGGAGTCCAAGGATTTCTAGATTCAGAATCTACTACTATTCCTCTTCTACTAAACGAACCTGTACAAGAAGATCCCACAGAGATCTTAAATCAGCATAGCCTTGAAGTTACTGAGAAGGTAGATACCAGCACGTCATTGATTTATGATTCAGGTATAGGCAATTCACAACATGATGACACTGATAGAGTTCAAGAAGAACATCCAGAGCCTGACCATGAGCAAAACTCAGAACAAGTTCATGAAGAAAATGTGGAACCTGCTCAAGAAGGAGGCCAAACAGAAGAACAAGAAAATGAGAATGCTGGGGATGAGCAAGAAGGAGCACAAGAATCTGAGGGAAATGAATCAGATACATCTGAAGGATCATCCCCCGGAAAAGATGTCCCAGAATTGCTACCTGCGAGTTATTGGGGAAAGAATAGTCCAAAGGTGAGGTTATCAATCCCTGATAGCATTGAAAAGAGGACTGAATTTACAGAAGAAGAAATCAAGGTTAAGTTTAATGGAAGAAAGGAAGCATTGGAGAATTACTTGGGGATGTCCAAAATGATTGTTCCGGACAAAGGATTTCATCCCAAGTGGCTGGATCATAAGTGTATCAGCTACTGGAGGAGGATCAATGAATGGGACATTTTCATGAGACACAATAACAAATGTGGTTATGTGGAATTGACCAGGGAGTTCTATGCTAACTTTGATGTTGAGGCAGAAACAACATGGATTAGAGGGAAAACAGTGCAAGTCACTGTAGAAACTCTAAATGATCTGATTCAGGCACCTTTGTTAGAACAGCCAGAAATCAAATCCGAGGTCCTACTGAGGAAGAAAACTCAAGGAAATAAACTTGTTAATGCTAGAAAAATGGCATTGGGTTTCTGTTCAACACACAGAGGAACTGAGCAGAATAAGATTCCATTGAAGAATTTGAAGCCTGAGTACTTGCCTACACTTGATTTCTACTACTCAAAGCTCAGACCTACTACAAATTTTCAAGGACCCTCAGCCGGAACTTTCGAAGGATTTGCATTGTTATGGTCAGGAAGGAAATGCAGTGCTGCACACCATGTTCTCAATGTTATTAAGTCAAGAGTTGGAGAAGATGCAGCATTGGCTTATCCGAATTTAATCAGAAGACTTTGTGAGAAACAAGGAGTCTCAATCACACCATTTTTACCAGAGATCATAAAGATAGATCCTCCTATTCCATTACCAGAAGACACTTTAAGGGGAGAGTTGATTTACCAAATGCCAGATTTAGAGGAACAAACTTCCGAAGGATCAGGATCAAAGGTGCCATCTCCTAAGACAAAAAGGGTCTATCTTCCTTCAAAATCAAGATCATATCAGTCAAAAACCACAACAAAAAGGACAAAGACTGTAACTCCATCTCCTGCATTGAATCCTATTCCAGAAGATGAAGAGTTTGAGAACACTTCTGCACCATCTCAACCTGTGAGACAGCCAATGAGGAACACAGTATCTGTGGATGAATCTCAGAATATGAGTACTTCAATCCAAAGTTTTGCACAGTCCATGGAGATGCTAGTGAAAACTATGTCAGAAGACAAGCATGTTCAGAGAGAAATGGAGCAGAAGAGGATTGAACTTGAGCATGTCAGGATTCAAACTGAGGAGAAACTCAGGAAAGAAGAGATGGAGAGGCAAGAGAAGATAAGGAAGGAAGAATGGGATAGACAGGAAAGAATGAGAAGGGAAGAGATGGAAAGATTTGAAAGGCTGAGAAGAGAAGAACTTGAAGAGAGAAGACAGGAACGAGAAAGGGATATGGAACTGAGGAGACAGGAGCAGTATAACAGCACGAGATTGGTAGACATTCTTGCCAACCTAGTCTCGGATCTAAAGAAATCTCCATCCATACCACCTAAAGATCCAGACAATGGTGCAGGACCATCCTGAGATCACAGGGGAGTTCTCTGAAACTTTCTTCTTCTTCTTTTTAATTACAGTCTCTTTTTCTTTATTTCTTTCCTGTTTCTGTTTGTTCTGATATAACTTAGGATAGATTTAATATGAAGTTGTGTCATAGTATTGAATTTCAAGCTAAAAATAATGATAGTAATAATAAACTCAGGGAAGCTAATAAACTGATAAAGGAATAGAAGATGAGTTTAAAAAGTGGTTCCTGCGGAGACATCTACTTTATAGATTTTCACTGCAAGCATGAGCCGCTCTTGAAAACTGTTCTTAGCTGTAAGCTCTGAGATTGATTGATGTAATTATTGGATAAATAGTTTGAAGGTTTTGTGATGATATTAACCTTAGTGATTTGCATACTATAAATAATAACTGCACAAGGTTAAGAGGATTGATCTAATCTAGTCTCTCTTGGAAGATGAGTGTGCATATTGAGTAAAAAAAAAAAAAGAAAGAGAAAAAGAGAGCAAGGGAAATTTTAGAAACAGACGTGGTAAAATAATGTGGATATAAGTAGCTGGCACAGCTACCCCTCTGATTTATAAGTTGAAGAACTTTAAAAGAGCAGAATCAAGGGCAGGGGAGTTGAAGTTTCATCTGCAATGTCAGGTCATGCGACTCCTCCTAATAATGTGAAACCGAGCTATTGAAAGCCACGGAAGGCCACCCCTTGATATATATATAAAAAAAAAAGAGAGAGTGTATTTCAGAATACAAGATATGCACATGAGTTGGACAGGATTGAGCGTGAGAAGAGAAATCTGACTAACTAAGGAGCAGAACAATAATTCACATAAGTGCAAATCACTTCTGTTAATGTTTCCATGAAATCTGGTGAATTCAAAGTCAGGTATGAAGCATCAATCAGTTGAAAGAGTTGAGCTTGGGATAGTTGGAAAAGAGAAGGTAGTGATCCAATGGAGTCTTACATGAACATCTTAATCCCAGAAGCCACTAATTGGACTTATTCTTTGAAACTTTACAAGTTTCTTACCACTTGAGGACAAGTGTTTCTAAATGTGAGGATGGTGATGACAGCCTTTTGTGACTGTCATTTGCGTCCAATTTAGTGTCTTAATGATGATCTTTTGCTCTTAATTCCATTGATTTTTGATGAATGATCATAAAGGATTAGAAAAGATGGAAGAAGAATTAAGATTGCAAAGAAGTTGGAAATACATGAAAAATGGCTTGAAATTCTGAGTTTTCGTTGTAAGTCTCGCACGCAGTGTTTCTATTGAACTGATCCACGCCTTGTCATGCAGAAGGAAGTTAAGCTGGAAAACAGCAGGAAGTGGAAAGGACATAGCGAGGAAAGAAAAGGAATGGTGCGAGGGCTTGTTTCCTAAATCAGGAAAAGATTTAAGGAAAATGTGCAGATGCTGAAGTCCACGCGATGATGATTGACATCGCGAGGAAAAGGAAGTCTGTGCAAGACAGAAGTTTTATCCGTTATGGCGAGAAGCAGATTCCTTGGAGAAACTGTGAGACCTCGCCTCATCAAGAAAGATGATTACATTTCTGACTCTCGCTTTGAAGGAACTGGACAAAGCGAGAGGAGAGCTATTCTGATGCAAGCGGTTATCATCCAAGGCAGAAGCAGTTACAACACCCATCTATAAATAAGACCCTTGGGGAATCAGCTCAGCAGGCGGGAGATTGAAGAGAATAGCTCGACTTTGCTCTCCAGTCCACTTTTTAGAATTTAGTAGGTAGGTTAGGATTTAATTTTCTCTGCAATTTACTTTGATGTTCTTCAGATTTGTAATTTGTTTTCGTAGATCTGAATTTCAATTTCGCAGTAGATTTCTTTAAGATTAGTTGTTAGATTAGCTAGAGGATACCCTGGGAGGAGAGTTGCTTTCGGATCGCTTGTTCATCCATCATGACGATCATCATCTAAACTCCGACTCGCTCGCTCATCTTTGCACTATTCTGATAGCAATCAGATTTCCAGGTGTATTCGTTTTTAATTCTTTGTTATTTGAGATACAGGAAGAATGATCGGTTATCAGATTGTGAATTTCTTATCTTTCTGGTTTCTATTTCCATTTCGTAATTCTGTTTCAGCAGAGTATAAACCTCAATTTCATCATTCAATCTGAATTTTGCATCATATCTTGAATTCGATTTCCGAAGATCATAACACTTCCACATTTTTAATGCGCAAATTGTTCGTTCCAATTACGTAAGAAATTTGGATGTTGTAACCGAGTTAGGTATGATCTGGCAGAATTATGAATTTACTCGATTTTCTGTCAATGTTATGTTTATAGATGAGAATCATAAGGTTTAATGTTCAGAACTCTAAAAGGTTCCTAGAGACCCATGCAGTGTTAATCATCGCTTGATAATCTTTGAGAATCAATAATTTTGAGTTCATGAACCTGGATGCAAAAGATTATACGTTCATAATTTTCTAAACAGAAATTCCAGAAGGTAGTTATGACAGTTATAAATTCTGATCATTTACTTCGAATAAGGATATTCCCTCGCTTCATCCTAAAAGATGATGCGAGGAAATATCCAGATAGATCTATTATGACAAAGGCTATTCAAATACTCACGCGATGTCAATCTGACAAAGCGAGAGGATCAATCTATAACAGCAATAGACTTGATATCCATTTTAAAGGATATTAATCATTTACTTTTACTTCCTATATGTATATAACCAGTATCTATAAGTAGGAATTGAGTACCTCGCCGCATTCTTACAAAAACTATCGCGAGGCATTCAGTTCTTTGTATAAACAAAATCTGGAGAACATTCTTTGAATATTAGCTCCCTCCACGCTGTACAGACATAGCGCGCGGAAAATTGGAATGTTCATAGTTTGAAACCCAAAATAGTTACTGCGAGCTATTTTGGACACTTATTTTGCAGAGTTATTTCTCAAATTCTTTTTCTTGGGAAAGTTATCTCCTAATTCTGTCTAGTTTCCAATGTATATTTTGGAAGCATCCTTGCATTTTGATTAAGAGGATTCAGAACCCTCAACGTCTCTTTATACATATAATACTACATATACATATAATATTTTGGATATTTCCCAGTATATGATGAGTAATCTTACTTCATGATTACAAAATTACAATTCATATGTGCAACACGTATTACTATTTTACACTGGTACGCTGAGAGAGATGATGATATAGGTTTACTCAATCATTATTTACTCAGGACTGATAAAGAACAAACTTGTTCTTCAGTTGGGCATTTAGTACCTGTCGTTTAAAAGGGAAAGATGTTTCAAGAACCATCTTTTGTCCTAAAAATTAGTAGAGTATCAGGAAGATTAATTTCCGGGGTTCATGGTATTATAGTTATCACTATAGCTATGAGTAGGAGATTAAATATTTCTACTACAGTCTACTAATCCTGAGTCAAATCATGGATATTTGGAACTGTTTACAGAGATTTCTTGAGCTAAATCAGTTATACAAATCTGAGTAGTCTGGATAAGTCAAGGAAGTTGAATAGCAATTTCATCTTGATATACTTACAAGACTATTATTCCTTATGAATACTTGCAGGAATTACTCTGAAGAAATAAGTCTTATGAAAACATTGGATGATAGATTTAAATATTAGCTTTTTCATTTGTTGTAGAGGACATCCAATACAGGATCATAAGATTAGTTTGATCAGAGTAATAAAAAGAACAACTTCAAGTTCAGATGAATATAGTAAGATTTAGAAGTGACCTCGAGTTGTCAAAGGCTTAATCTGAGTCTGAAAGAAAAAGATTAAGTGACAATTCTGAAAGCTATTATCACAGAAGGAGTCTGACAGATCATTCTGTGATGATAGTATTCCATGATTTCAGAGCTTAGAATGTCATGACACTGAATCATAAGTACCTGTCTTGGGAAGTGATTGAAGACATGAAGAATTGATTAAATTGTGTAAAGGATTTTTCTATCTCAATGAACTTTCATTATGTTTTAGCCAATGAAGTACGATAATCTCACCATATGCATATTTCATTTGATTTGGTCTGTAGCACCTTAAACACGTGAATAAGATCATAATGTTCTACATCATTTTAATTGTTTTCTTTACTACATTTACAGCTTTAAGCATTTACATTTCAGTAGTATTCTTTAGTAATAATCACTACAACATTCTTAAATCAAGAATAGAGACAGATTCTGAAGCTAATAATTCTATTAAAACACTTCTATCGTGTAACTCTCTTTTGAACGATCCCGACAATTAAAATAAATATTGCAGCTTGATACCGTGCGCTTTCGGTAGGAAAAACTAGGCAAGCTTTTTAACAGCCCTATAGAGATTATAGTGTAAAGGCTGTCGGGGGGCACTGACCGAGGTTTCACCTCAAAAGCTTCAA